>BGPR01011031.1:18829-50153 GCA_013235015.1 Araneus ventricosus | reverse complement strand
AACTCTAAAGGTAAGTGCCATAATGAAATTCCTCGTTTCATTCTCTCTTCAATGTTACTATTAAAGCAATATATCGAACGATATAATAAGAGAAGATAATGTTTCGTACTTTGCTATCCATATATACTAGGGTGGGTCGAAAAAGTCGATTTTTCGAGTATCGAATTCATCTAGGGCGCAAAAGTTGTGTATTACCATACCAATCAACGAAAAATTATATCTAAAAAGATATTTTTAATCTTAAAATAGCATAAAGAGCCTAAAGTTTTAAAAAATGACAAAAAAAGTCGATTTTTCGAGTATCGAATTCTAGTAGGGTGAAAATGTTGTGTATTACTATTCTAATCAAAGGAAAAATATGGAAAAAATTATATTTTTAATCTTTAGTTCGCGAAAAGAGCCTAATGTCTGGAAAAAAATGACAAAACTCTCTACACTAAAATTTTACAGGTTACAGATTTTTGTTCCTGATAGCGTCAAGTACTTTATTTTAGTTGCCTGATGACTGAAAAATTATATTTAGAAACCAAGCACTACAATTTGAGTTTGCGAAAAAGGCCCAAAATTTTAGAATTTAGGTGCAAAACGGAGATTTTTACTGTTTAACAAATAAGTTCATTATGGTATTTTATGTTATAAAATGCAATCATTCTATTTTTAGGACAATATTTGACCGACAGATATCATTTAATGGCAAACCAGACAGGAGCATATATCTTCTTATTGTAGTTAACAAGCATTTTGAGTGCGCTTGTAGGGCTTGTTTGAGAAATGAACAAGCGTAAGATCCGGTTTGCACATGTCAGCCATCGGGAGTGACTGAGAGATCTAGGATGTCTTACTTCCAGATCAGGAGCTCATTGTCCTGTCACGATTGCTCTGACAATATCCAGAACGTACTGTTGATCTTCACTAAGATCATTTTTATTTATATTGATTTCATCTAACTCAATTGCTTCGAAATTTATAATGGGCAATTTCTCACAATTAGTCAGTTGTTTGCCTATTTCCCCAGAAATTGTCGTTGGTCCTGTCGTCTCTCCGTCCAAATATTCAAATAAATGTTTGAATGGTAGATCGTTGAATTGAAGTAAGCATATGAACCACTGAAGCGGGATCTGAATTTTAATCACTATGTTGCGGATGTGTTGTAAGTTTTGTAAGGTGATATGAATTTGCTAAGGGACTCTCTGTGGCATAATGAATAGGACTACATTGTTCACCACAGCCACAGAGGTCAGTCGATTTAAGATGGAACCGATGGAGATAAGTTGGAAAGGATCCATGCCCTGTTGCAAAATGAATTTCTGATTGGTGTGGTTTGAATTTTTGGTTGAATTTTGTATATGTTCTTGCTGGTTTATCCAGTATCCCATTGAATCCTTGAGAGTTCAAGGTTCAAAACTCAGAGGTCAGTCGATTTAAGAGGCAACCGATGGAGATAAGTTGGAAAGGACACATGACCTGTTGCAAAATGAATTTCTAATCTTTGCCATGGAATTCGTGTGGTTTGAATTTTTGGTCGAATTTTGTATATGTTCTTGCTGGTTTCTCCAGTGTCCCATTGAATCCTTGAGAGTTCAGTTTTCAAAACTCAGAGGTCAGTCGATTTAAGAGGAAACCGATGGAGATAAGTTGGAAAGGGCCCATGTCCTGTTGCAAAAGGAATTTCTGATCTTTGCCATGGAATTGGTGTAGTTTGACCTTTTCGTTAAATTTGGTATATGTTCCGGCCGGTTTCTCCAGTGCCCCATTGAATCCTTGAGAGTTCAAGGTTCAAAACTCGATTCCACTGATGATACCCCGTGTATGTAGGCATGTTGTACGTTAAATAATGCTTGGTATCTAAACGTACTCCCGCTGATGTGGTGCGGAAGTTTGGATGGGAGTACCAACTCAGATGTCTTCCGCGTTATCTAACCAAAATTACGAGGTTCGTCCCAAAATAACCCTTGATTTACTTCAAAATGAGACATTACTGTAACTAAGTTAATATATTTGCATATAATGTAGAATCATTCTACAAAGAAAGACACCATTGAGAGTTACTGCTCAATGGTTATACCAAATGGTCTCAAAGTCTTACTCTTATATACACTAAGCAAATACAGTTACGTGGATGATAATAACTTGAATTTGGCCAATAAGTGCAATTATTTTGGTAGGTCTCCTGCGAATAAACAACAGTAAATATCAGTTTCTTTAATTCATTATTATTTTACTTATCCATCGTTTTTTTATATATTTTTATTAGTTTTATTTTTTGAGATTATCTTGCAATATCTTTGATGTGTGCACACGATCATTTCTTATTATTTTTCGCCTCATATTTTCATTCACATTCCCATTTTATTTCACAAAAAGTGTTCTCAGAAAAGTCTTTACTCCTGCTTTAAGAAGAAGCTTCTGACTGTGGTACACGAGAGACATTGGACATGGAAATGAACTGTTTAAAACTTTACCTAAAGAAATTATTTCACTGACCAAAAGAGAATTAGTCATTGATTCCTGAAACATTTGCAGTGAATATATCTACAATTACAACTTTTTCTAAGGAAATAAAATTTGTCGGTATTTTTAAGACATGACCTATTCGAGAGTTTTTGACTTTTCTTTCAGCATCATTGGTGTCGAAGCAATGACTTATTAGAGTTTCATAATAAAATTAAATTTGGTTCTGAAATTTTCATGAAAAAATTCGGCAAATAGAATTAATTGGCATTATTTTGCATTAAATTAGAAATGACAAAAGCGAAAGTAGCAATTTATTACTTGTTCGTTTTTGTAATTCAAGAAGAATAATAAATGATAAATTACATATTACATACTAAAGAATTTGAGCAAGTATATAGGAAAAAGCAAGTCTTTATTAACATCAGTCAGGCCAATGCATTTGACTCACATCTGAAATTTCAGGTTTCATAATTATGTTTGTATGCTTACCAGACTTAAACTTTAAAGAAATTTTACTCACTAGTTCTTGTCTTCGTCCAAGACTGCTATCGCTTGTACTAACAAAAAATTGTTTTAATTAAATATTCCTTTCCTACCAAATATTCCATAGCATCAAGTCTCTCAAATGAACTTTTGTTGTTGCATTTTTAAGAATGCCCCATAACATAATACTTCTTTGAATGTATTAAATTCTGGTAACATAACATGCGATCAATTACTTCATGTGACTCAAACTCTTCACAGGCAGTCATACATCACAAAGTATGACATGATTATTTTAACCATATTAACTTATTCTTGGTATATTAGTAACTGGTTCATGAAAAAGATCCATGTTGTGTTCGATAGCTCTGGTCATTAATAGGACTAACCAGGAGCGATCTACTCTCTAGGAACGGGAATGTGATGCGGCATAGTAGTAGTGGTCATTAATAGATACAATTATTTACTAATTTTCAGTTAGATAAGAATATTGCGCTTAGCCATTACACTCAGCGGCCATATGGAAGATTTCTCGGTAAAGTCATTGGTTGGTACGTTCTCTGTGGAATTCCTTTACCATTGTCTAATCTTCTCTTCTCAGAAGATTTCTCGGTAAAGTCATTGGTTGGTACGTTCTCTGTGGAATTCCGTTTACCATTGTATAATCTTCTCTTCTCAGAAGATTTCTCGGTAAAGTCATTGATTGGTACGTTCTCTGTGGTATTCCTTTACCATTGTCTAATCTTCTCAGACGCTTTTAATTAGATTTTTTAATAATTTCGTAAATCCTTAAACACTTTCAATTGATAATTCTGTAATCAACGACTAGGAACTATAAATGTATTCCTTTTGGTTTGGGAATTCCGATTGCCCGTACAAAATACAGAGGCAGTGTCCAGATACCCTGTGCAACCTGTTTTTGGAATGCAAGCGATACAAAGAAAAATTGCTAACACAAAAATCAAATTACTCACATCTGAAGAAATTAATAATAATCTCCAAATAATGAATAATATCTTCAGTCATGTTAGTTATTGCATATATTAATATTTACTTCTCAGCGGATGATTCTACTGTTGCAAGATGTTTCAAATTTCTTTCAGTCTTAATTCTTTCATTCTTTAATTGAATATTTAAAAGGAAATTAAGTGACCACTTATATTTTTTGGAATAAATTACAAATTCAGTCATTATTTTACTATAGTCCTCATAAAAATTAAGAGAAGAAGTCTTTATTTGTGATTAAGTTCTTAATTTATTTATAAATTCATATTTTTTCCGATTATAACAAACTTTCTAATGGATTCTTTTTTCCGATTATAAGAAACTTTCTAATGGATTCGACTAGAAAATAAACTTAAAAGTGTTGCATAACGATTTTGTTGAAACGCTTATGAAATAAATAAATGCTTTTCGTCAGGATTGAAAAGTATATCCTCTTCTCTCCCCTAAATCCTATTTTACCTTCTTACTTAAAACCTCTCAAAGATCTGAATTCATGGATTTTTAAATGCAGTTTTTAAGTTTGGCATAAGTTCTCACCAACTATTTCATTGAAAAAAACCCCTAGATGTTGAAATTTCTTATCAGAAACCATAAAGAAGTGTCTCGACTTGGTAATTAATTATTAAAATTAATAAACAAAAAATTAATGCCATCCAATGAATTTCTTTTCTCAAATTAATCTCACTCCCAAAGTTATTTTGTATACCCCAACTAGAAAAAATGGCCCTTTAAAAGATTAAAATAATATAGTAATGATGCAACAATATACTTCATTGCAGTTAACATAAACCCAAATTTTGAGAGAACTTCCTGCCGTTCTATTAAGATGGAATTCTTTTTTAGAATACTATTCTAATGTAACATTTTTCTGGATCATTATGTCACTGTCTTTCTTTTCTGAAAGACTATGTCACTTTCAAGAACACTATTGCATTTTCACTCCTTTCTTGAACACTATTCCAATGTCACCCTTTTCTGTCAAACTATTCCGAATGTCGATCTTGACTTTCACATTATTCCGATGTCATTCTTGTCTGTCACTACATTTCAATGTCATTCTTTTCTATCGCGCTGTTCCCATGCAACCCTTATTTTTTCTTATACAAAGTTTCATTTGCTAAGAATAATTAAAATATTCTTATAAAAATTCTTATAAAAATTCTTATTAAAATTTGCTTATATTGAGAAAAGAATAAACCATATCGTATGCGAACGTTCTCCAAAGAATGTTTGAAATGAATTACATGATCTTAAAGCAAGAAAAGCAACATTCTTTTTCTGAGAATTACTTTGATTTCTTTCTAAAACATTTTCGAATACCTATTGAGGAAAACATTAAAAATGAATGAATTAATAATGAATTACATGATCTAAAGGTATCCGACTGTGTTCGGAGACATTTGTTTGAAAAATAACTTATATATATTTTTAATGTTATTTTTCAACTGCATATGTTTTAACACTATGAAAATATTGTAAAATTTGGCTTTCAAAATAATAAATGTTTTAAAAAAACTGAGAAATTTGAAGAAAAATGACTAAAATATTTGCCTTACGCTAACAGCCATAGACAAAATCATATTCTAAATATACATAAATCCGTGTAATAATACATTTTTATGACAGTTATCTGTGTTATGCTCTAAAATATTTCTTGTGCTTCAAAATAGTTTTGAGATATAGCTGAACATAGTTACTAAACTGGTAATTTTTCATAAAAAAAATGCTTTTCGTTTATATTAAGCACTTAAAATTAATACTTGATTTTAAAATTAACCTTAGTTTTAAGATGAAAACATCAAGCATATTACAGAAAACAATCTCAGAAAATTTCCTGTCAATACTTGAATAACTTTTTGAGAAATCAATGTTACGGTCGACAGTTTTCCTCAAAAATATCATTTCTCGGAAAACACATTTAAAGTTTAATGCAACATAAAATAATGCTTACAGTTCGGTAATAAAACAGCTGTAACTCCATTTGTAATTCACGTAGAGTAAAAAGTGAGACAGTTTTAGAAGGCTGGTTAAACAGGCTACAAAATTAAGAAATACAAAGTTGTTTGATAATTTCATCAAAAACGACGATTTTAAAGCAGTTGGATACCTTAAAGCAAGAAAAGCAACATTTTTTTTTTCTGAGAATTACTTTGATTTCATTCTAAAAATTTTAGAATACCTATTGTGGAAAACATTAAAATTTTAAGAAAGAGTTTCCGATTACATTTCGTGAGATATTTACATCATTTTGGAAAATTAACTTGATAGAGGTTTGATGATGGTATTAATAACCTAGATTTATTCATGGTAATAAAGAATTATTCATTACATAGACATTAAATAATTTTAGAATTTTCGTTCCATACTTTTAAAAAATAATGAATGCTCGAAGAAAATCAGTCTTCCATTTAAAGAGTAGTTTCTAACTTTTTTATAGGGGTTGGCGGGGTTGAAAATGGAAATTTTATGCAATTTGTGAAATGACCTGGGATGTCTAGTCTCTAGGAAAAAACAAAACTATTCTAACAAGTTTCTGTGTTAAAAAGAACGAAAAAGGAATATTTTGCTTGAAGTGTATTCATTCTAAGAGAGAATTATATATTATTTATGACCCTTTATTATTCTTTAATCTTTTTTCTTTAGAACTGCAGAAAGGATTTTAGAAAAAAAGCATAACTTTTTATTCTGGCACTCCTTCTGAAAAAAAGCTCATCGATTATCACAGCGTTTAAACACATCTTAATTACTGATATATTAAGCTATTCTTTCCACAACAATTATTAAATTATGTCATTTCTAGAGTATTTCGTAAGAAATATCCTATTAATTAATTACGTGAGTAATTCGATTATTTCTCTTTCTTCTTTTGTATTTACACACATTTTCACTGTGTTTGCTGATTATACATTAGAAGACATTAATCTGTAATGTTTTCGTCAACGTAATGAAGTGTTTGCTTTCACTTAAAACAATTGAGCTTCAGAAGTAGGTTGTTTTTTATATCATTACAAAAATAACATTACGAAGCGAGCTTGTTTATTAACGAAATAAACAACTGCTAGTTATTGATCTAGCTACATTCAAATCACATTCTTGCTCACTCCTACGTAGAATTCTCTTCAGAAATACTACTAAAATGAAAAATTAATGAATGAATTTGGAGAAAATTCAATTTTAGCACATCAAATGTATAGGTGTGTTAACTTGCTACATGGTCGAAAGCAACTAATTGATTCTACTTACAATAAATTGTCTTGATAAATCAAAAATGATAGATTACCTGTATAATATATAGGTCTAAACCTGTATAATACATAGGTTTAGATGTCACGAATGTCTGGTAGCGGAATATCGTCTTCAGAATGTGATGATTATGAGTTCAATACCTAATATGCCCAAAACAACTTCTGTGTTTCTGAGCAAAGTGAACGTAAACTATATCGAAGGTTTAAACCACTGATTCCTAAGGCCATTGAAATAAAGGGACCTCAAAAGACGGGAACGTCCGACCTCCTCTATCAAAGATAAGGAAACAAAAACCACAATGACAGGTGGCATTGTCCGAATTGTAAGAAAACTCTCCTCATCCCCAAACACATCTGGGCGAGACACTCTAACGAAGAAAGCACGCGCCTCGGGTGTGAAATCAATCACACTTAACGAAAGTTGGTGGAAATTTCAGAGTGGCATTCAGACGTTTCGGACGGCTATCGTCTTTTGCTTGAAGGGACGTATGGAACGGTTCCGTATCGATAGAGTTGACTGCTGCATATGAGTGAGGTATGAAAGTTTGATGAGTTGTGTATCACCATTGGAGACTTTCTTGTCATATAGAAGAATTTAAATAATAGACCACTGTAAATGATTAGCACCGAGCGAGGAGTCTCGATTCACTTCATGCCGAGGGTACGTTAATCATTCCCTTAAGGCGATACAAATGTGAAACCAATGGACCTTGCCTTTACCTTCAGCTGGAATATCTGCTGTAGAAGTCCACTATTTAGATTTCACTCCCCCTTCTTTAACTAATCCGTATGCGATCTAATTACATTAACTCATCGATATATTTCCATATCCCATTCAGTAACCGTATATCTGATTGATAATTTGAATGCTAATCATGCAGTAATTGAAGAATGGTAACTCTACGAGCGGATAAGGAAAAGCACATACCTTATCTTTCAATCAGTCAACTCTTTAAACACGAGGCGACTTTTTCTTCTAGTTCCATTGAAACCGGGACCTTCTGGGAGGAAGCGACATTAATTGGACTCTCCCAACCTGAGTGGTCATTTACCACGCCATACCACCCCTTGCTATAACCTTCCCTTAAGGCGCACGGAAATGGGCTGCGGTTTGCAAGGATAATTGGACCCCCCTAACGCGCTTATCTCCTAAGCAATCTCAGAACCTCACCTGCCCTCAAAACAAGCCAACCGCCTCAGACTGGCCTTCTTCGCTGGTAAAGGGAAATCTTTAGACCGCCTCTCTCGGTGTCAGAGGGTTAAAAGAGAGTACAGTACTTTGCTGCTTCTTTGGTCAAATCCCCGCGATAATATGTTTTTAAGTTTTCCTCTAGCCCACAATCTAAGAATGAATAGTGAATAATATAATGACAGCCCCATGATATCATGGATTCAGAGTGTAAAGACATTGCGGCTTAGTGACTGTCTGGAATGTCTTCTCTCTGCCTTCTTTCAGATCTCTTGCACTGGTATAAAACAACCTAACTACATCTAACATTTTCTGTGACAGGCCATTCGCAAGAAGCAAAGTTTTTCATCATCGGCAGATGCGGTCCTGGGTCTTCAGTGTTCCTAGACAGATAAAGCCTGTTTACTTTATTTGCTGATTCATAACATACAGTTCCTTCTGCTTCTGTGAGCGAGAAGACTACGTCCCTTGTACTCCGGAAGGACTTCTCACCAGTGATTACCAAATATTGCAGAAGAGTTCGAGTGATAGTGCCTCACCTGACTAAAGACGGGAATTTTATACCTGTGGCATCAACCACCGCTGTGCAATTTAAACACTAGAAAATCACCCGTCATGGTATGACGGGTGGAAATTGCCTGTTCTTCCAAGAGATTCCCCTTCAAATTTTACGTGTTTAAATAGAAATATATGCTAGAGAAATGTTTAACATTTATTGAAAACAAATAAAATAAACATGTTTTGTGACAGGAAATATTTTTTATTTACATATTATTAACATATTTCTTTATTCAAAAAACCTCTTGGTAAACAACATTCCGTGTCAAATATTTTTCGTTGTTTAACAATTTTATTACAATTTAATAACCATGAAATTGTCAGCTTGTCAAACGTAAATCAAAAATTAAAATTTCAAAGGAATTCTTTTTCGAAATTCTAATCAAAACAAAGCACTCCTCTGCTTGCCAAATGTTGCAAAAAAATACTATCAAATTATATCATCACCATTGCAATAGTTAATCTGATGCATCGTGGCGTCCAAACTATATCACGCGCATGATATACCACTGACGTGATTTACTACTTTCTAATATGTGATTAATTTGAAATATATGATTAATATAATTCAAAATTTCTCGGGAACTATTGATCATAGCGAGATAAATTTTACATCAAAAGATAGCAAATTTTATTTCACTCTTTTGGAGATATTAAATTTGAAATTATAACGACAATTACCCTTTTAAATTTAAAATTACTGAAATTTAGGGGCTCTGGCAATGAAATAATGCTGTTTAACGTCTCGCAATGCTATGGCGCTAGTTTTATTGTTGGTGACGTCAGAGCGTTACCTAGAAACAGATCTGGGTTATTATATTAGTTATTTGAACAGATTGCGGCATTATTTTTTCTCACGTGCTGTGGGATCAAATATATCTGTGAATCAATATTATTTATTCCCTGAATTTTCGTTGACGTTAATGTGTTTTATATTCGTCAGATTTGGTTTTAATTATCCTGTTTATTAAAATCCTCTTTTTTCTAAAACGGAGTAAGATTAATTATGGGTATGGATTATGAACGCATGAACGCTAACCCGCTTCAACGGTGACGCTTCAACTTTTTTAAATCTTCAAGAAAGGTTTACAAAATTAGATGTGCATGTTGCTTTGGTATACAAATGGAAATTACAAGCATTACATCCGAAAAAATTTCAAGTCGGCAGACATTATATTACTTTGAAAATATAAATATAATTTTCCAAATCTGTTTTTCTCTCTGTTTTAAATTTTAATGTGACAAACATCAACCCATGTAATGTTTATCACTTCATTAATACTTTTTTTTAAATTTCCAAGATGTATGCAGAATTAGTTACTTATATTCATTAGTAATGTTAATGGAAATTACAAGTATTGCATTTGAACGAAAATAAACCTCGAATGGATTCCCACACTTTATATTGAATAGTTAAATTAACTTCGTATTAAAATGTCTAATTATAGACCCCTCAACACAGAACTGTTGGAAATATTTTATCAGTGAAAATAACCTACTTGAAACGACTTATTATCTATTTTTTGTATCATGTATTGAGAAATAAAGTTATGATTTCAATTTGGCAAGCAAATAATTCTTTATCGTTTCCCTTAGATTAAAACAGTTTTCTGTATATGAAGTAAATTCCATTGTCGTTGATCTCAAACCTTCATTCATCTGTTGCGAAATTGAATTTTACCTTTAACACGTTGACTGACAAGCACGCACTTTGATTCACACCAGTGATTCACGGGTGTGACGATCTAATTAGATGTCCCTTCTTCATTACAGTTAAGAGATGGTGGACAAGAGGCCATCTAATTAGATAGAAGGTCCAAATATCCTCGTCACCTGAATATGGGTGACGCAGCAGTCAACGTGTTAACATTTCCAGGATATAAAAACTTAACTTCGTCTTGAAAAAGCACACACACACACAGTGTGAGTGTTTTCTTTCTAATATTTCTCATATACTTACACCATTCGGAACTTTTGTGCTTAGCTTCGTAGTATAGTCAAGTATCTGTCCGATGGAATCCAAGTATGGAATCGATTTTCCATTTAAGATTTCTTCTTGTTACCCGAAGGGATCCCAAATTTGAGATGAATCTACATATTTTTATCAAAACCACTTACCATACAATATTTATTCTGTTTTGTTTCTGACCACTTATAAAATTCCATTGATATAGGTAGTTCAGAGTTTGAGCTATCATGCCCAGAGTGAGCTATTATTCCAAAAATGGTCCTTTTTGATTAACACATACTGAAGTTCATGTACCGGGTGCGTCATAAATTCGTGCAAATTCCAAAATTTCATAATCAAAGAAGTAATTCTCGGAAAAAATTTCGGTTTGCGCGAATATGATCAGAGGGATATTGAATTTTTATTCCATCTATAAAAAAATGATTCCTAAATTCAGTATCCCATTCAATAAAATAGGGCTTTTTTGCGCCTTCAGTCCTTTCTACGTGCGAAACATTCGCGATGCAATAAATATAGATTCATCATTAGTAGAAAAGTTTAAACACCAACGCTCGATCTGGTAACGATAGCATGCTGCCGGGATCGAATGATGAAATCCATTTCTAGCCAGGTGTTTATTGCTAGCCTGATTGGCAAAACACTTCTCAGTATGACATGTGAGCGCCCTCTTTCGGTTACTTTTAGAATCATTTTTTTTTATACATGGAAAAAAATCCAATGTCTCTCTGATTAGGTTCGCGGAAACCGAAATTTTTTCCGATCGTTTACTTCTTTTATTGTGAATTTTTGAAGTTTGCACGAATTTATGACGCACCCGGTATATTTATTGCATCGCGACAGTTTCGCACGGAGAAAGGACTGAAGGCGAAAAAGAGCCCTTTTTCATTGAATGGGATTCTGAATTTAGGAATCATTTTTTTAATACATGGAAAAAAATCCCATGTCCCTCTCATCAGATTTGCGGAAACCGAAATTTTTTCCGAGCATTACTTCTTTTATTATTAATTTTTGAAGTTTGCACGAATTTATGACGTATACGGTAGATTAACCATTCTTGTAGAAAAGTTTTACCATGAATGCTCGATCTGGTAACGATAACATGTTGCCGGGATCGAATGATGAATCCATTTCCAGCCAGGTATTTATTGCTAGCCTGATTTGCATAAAACGACTCAGTATGACGTGTGAGAGCCCTCTTTCGGTTACTTTTGGAATCATTTTTGTTTTATACATGGAAATAAAATCCAGTGTCTTTCTTATTACGTTCGCGGAAACCGAAATTTTTTCCGAGCGTTGCTTCTTTTATTGTGAATTTTTGAAGTTTGCACGAATTTATGGCGGACCCGGTATATAGCTCAATTCGTTTTCAGGTTATCGTATTTACAGGAAGATCGACACAATTTCAAATTTATATTCTATGGAGAGGTCTGAAAAATGGAGATTCATCAAAATCTCGAGATTGGAGTTTTTGATGATTGGATTTTTCTCTTCATACATACATCTCTTAAGAGAAAGTAAATTATCAGTTCTCCTATCATTATAATTTAGTCAAGGAAAACATTTATAATAATTGTTTATTGGCATTGTGAAAGTGACTCATGTTTCAACTAATGTTTTAACTCCTGCAAATGGCAATGCGATGAGACTTACATGTAAATTAAATATTATATGTATATAACATGTTATGTAGTAACCAGCTGTTAAGATTTCCTTCCTGTGTAATACAAAGTACTACGAAAATCCTATTTATATAACACATTCCTAGAATTACGTCTATATGCTTTAAAAGTTTTAGAAACTTTTGCGATGGATTTTAGGCAAATATTATCTTAATGACCTGTCTATTAAATGCAAATTTTAGAAATCTATATTACTTATCTTGAATCAGGAAGGGAATGCGACAACATATTCGTAAAAGGATTATTCCAAATTCCGAAATAGCATCTCATTAAGGTATGTTATTTCAGGCTTTGTGTACTTAGCATAATTGAGACTGAAGTGTTAGAAACTTGGTGAAATTGGATATTAATTGAAGTTTCCTGCGGACAATCTTTACACTGTTATCTCTTTGATCAACACTTGGCATATTGCTATATTTGCAGAAATCCTTAAAATTTAAACGATTCAGTTAAATTTCTCTGAAATTCGTTAAATATACTCTTCTGAGATGTTCAAGTGCAATGATTCCACAATTAAAACAATTGTAAATATTGAAATTAAGCATGTTGTTGTTGATTTAATTTTCTTCACCGGAGAATGAAGTAAGTGTTTTCTATCGAAATTTATTCAGTTAATTTAAATTATTTAGCTTAAATTATTCTATAAACTAGTATTGCATTTCTTAGATATTACTATGTGTCATTATCATGTAAATATATTAATACATATCAAGCCTATGATTAATAGTTTCTTAAAATTTAATTTGAATTATTTTCTGAACAACCAGATGATGACTCGGAGTGTTTTAATTCAAAGACATTTGAATAGGAAACTGCATCAGCTGCTACTTGCCCTGACATCAAAAAATCTATTTAATAATACATAGTACTATTTTATAACTCTTTTATTCTGTTTTTAATTTAAAAACATAAGATTTAAGAATATCAACGTGTTCTTAAAAAAATGAATAACGTTATTTGCAGATATTGTACCTGCGAATAAAACATTACTTTCAGGTACTCTACATAGAAATAATTCGTTATTTGCAAGTACACTATCTACGAATTAAACGCTATTTGCAGGTACTGTACCAGTGGATGATACGTTATTTACAGGTACTCTAGCAACAGGTAAAAGCCTTATTTATAGATATTTCCTACTTTTCTTATTTTGCACACACGAGAGTTCTTGTTGAAAGTACACTATTTTCAGAATTTTAGAGCTTAATTATCAGATAATCTATTAATTTCATTAAATTTATTCCATACGTGTGCGCAATCTGTTAATGAATTTTAAAAAAATCATTACTCTCTTTATTGTACTATTTAGTCTTTGATATATAATTCATTTTCTTAATACTATTTTGTATCATTAGGGAGATTGATGTAACATTTTAAATTTTCGAATTTTTCCAACATATTCAGGAAATGCTGGTATTAGTGAAACTTATTTTTTTGTATAGATTTTCTCGTGAATTACAAATTTAAGTAGAATACACTGGAAGAATGTGTAAGAAATTACTTTACATCCCTCATTTCTGATAGTATACTAAGTAAAATTTTTCTGGCTAACTATTTACATAAATACCTGGTTAATTTAATTTTTTATATATATTTTTATATATTTTATTAGGATTGTATAAAACAATAAATATTCATTAATATTTATGCAAACTTAAATTTAATTGAACATGATGGTTTTTTGGATTATAAAGGATGATTCATATCTTCATATCAAACTTTACCTTCGTGTCTATTGTAAATGCTGCTATTCTTCTTTCTACAAATGTTTGAATATCTGAAATTCTTAATATAAATAAGTTCAAAATAGGTATTTGAATGAAATAAAACTGATCTAAAATAGAACAAAGGATAAGTATGGAAAATGTAGTTGTTTTGTTACGAATTTGTAAAGAAAATAATAATAACCTGCCATTTATATTTCTTACTGAACAAAACTAAATCAATGAAAAATAATAAAATGAGCCACTTGTCGTAAGCACAATAAATTATCAGAAAAAAATTTAAAAATATTTTAGTAACAGAAGTATTAACGATATATAATATAATATATATATATATATATATATATATATATCTACATTTTACTGCTGGTTTATTTATCTATATGAATAAAATTTCATATTCATCGCATACTTTATAAACATTCTTTTCAACTGTTTTATAATTTATGATTTATCTTTAAAAGGGTTAGTTCATATTTCCTTAAAAATTGATTCCTAACAATTTTGTTTACTATATAATCTTAATATGATTTCACAGAAGAGACGTCTAAAGTATTTTAAAAACTTTAAACCACTTTGTATGGAATTAAATACGTACTCAAAAAATGTGAAGATTGTCCTAAGGCTACATAAAGGATTGCAATAAAATCATTCAAGTCTACCTCTTCAAAGATGTTTATTTATGAATTATAAAGGACGAATAAAAGTTTTGAAATGAAAACAAGATACATAATTAAGAAGAATTAATTCAGCTATTTTTCAAAATGAATGTATTCGAATATATGATTATTAAAATATTTTTCTCATTATAAATTTATAATTATAAACTTATCATAAACATTTTTTATTCATGTTGGTATATATATGCAGATATATACGCAGGCATGTATGCAGATGTTTTTATTTAATGTGGAGAAATTTGGAATTCTTAACTTAACTTTGGAATCTTAGAAGAAACAAACAAATTTCCACGTCAGTGCCCTTTTTTTGTTTATTTATTTTAGAAGTGATTTGAATAGAAATATAAAAGTCTCATTAATTCCATTTTTTCAAAAGTAAGCATATTTATGAAACATATATTATTTTTATTTCTGATAAAAAAAGTGTAAATATTATCAATTAAGACATTCAGTCTCATTAGTTTCCTAATTAATATAATTATTATATATGTATATGAAGAAAACATTTTCATTTACACACTCTTATTTCACAAAGGACTCATTTGAAAGGATTATCATCAGTTTACTTTGATCAGAACTCTTATATACTTTTTTCAATCTAAAAAGTGAAAATTATAAAATTCAATACTTATTTAGATGATTTTTTTATCTGAACTAATTAATGATAGTTAAGATTCATCCAAAAGTAGAAAAATTAATGAATTTATAAGACTCGAAATTTAGAGTTTTAATGAGATTTACATTTGATTAAAATTATGAAATAAAAAATTCTTCGTCTAGTGTATTATGATAAACACGAAATAAATTCCTTGTCCTTTTTTAATAGTTTTGTATATAGTCTCGGAATCTGCTGTTCGTATAGAAATCTGGGCACAAAAAGTGCTTAATTTCTCTGAAAATCTTTATAAAAATTAATTCATTATAATTGAGATTAATTGAATTGATTAATTCATTGAATATGAGAGCATTTGAATCTTTCTAAACTCTACCTGTTTTCGTTTTTATTATCTGGACATTCTTTTAGTCATAAGAGTACTTGGAAATTCTATTTATTATTCTTTTTTATATATTTTCTATAATAATATATCTGAGATTAAGACATTTTGTTTGCTGCGTTTTGTCAGAATAACTTCATGTCTTGAGAAAAATGATACCACTCGGGACAATTTTTATCCGATATAAGATGGCTAGGATAGTGCCAGAACTGACCCTTCAAGCTTATAAGCCACATGAAATTTTGGAAATTTGTTGTTGTTTTTTATTGTTATCCTATACATTTATTTAATGTTAAGTTTTAAATCAAATATAATTTTATCTTAATATTTTTTTAAATAGAAATTTTATATTTTTTTAAGAAACGTTCAGGAAGAAATTTTATTAAACACTTAGCCTACAGTATCTTCATATTGTACCTCGCTGACTCTTACATTGATTATGTATGGACCGCCATCATACAGAAAGAAATTCTCATTCTTCGATTTTTTATGAAAAATTCGTAATTTTATTACATTCTTTCTACTTAGCCTCTTATGGGTCGTACTACCAGATTTCTTGTAGTCGAATTAATCAAAATTATAGGATGATTCCCAATGGATGTATGCGTCGTCGAGTCTAATTTATTTTGTATTTAAAGCTTCTGATTGCTTCCTTATATATATCTTTCCTAAAATATACAGGGTGCCAACTAAAGTCCCTTACCACCCTTTTAACTGCCGAATTGCTACAGCTATCTTCATAAGAGTGGTGTCTAGGTATGGTAAAGTGACTATGCGCTACTGGATGAAACCACTTACGGCGCCACCTGCTGGAAAACGATTGAGTTAGCGTTATTATCTCTAAAACGATACGAGATAGAGGGAAAAAGTGAATTACAAAGTTGTAGAGCATCATCGATTTAGTACGAAAACTTTGTGGACGTAAATGCTTAGAAAAGAACACTTAAAACACGCATTTGTTTGTTCGCGATTTCCTTATAGAAAGGAATACATAGAAAACTAGTTATAACAAGAGACCTTTATTTTTGATGTTGAAACTTCTCTCCGTCAGTTACAATATACTTTTTTTCTATCCAAGAATGTTTTGTCACGTGTCAGTGTAGGAAATCTCGAACAAGCAAATACGTGTTTTAAGTGATTTGTTCTAATCATTTACGTCCACAAGGTTTCTGTTCTAAATCGATGATGCTCTACAACTTTGTAATTCACTTTTTTCCTCTATCTCATACCGTTTTAGAGATAATAACGCTAACTCAACCGTTGTCCAGCAGGTGGCGCTGTAAGTGGTTTCATCCAGCAGCGCATAGTCGCTTTACCATACCTAGACACCACTCTTATGAAGATAGTTGCAGCCATTTGGTAGTTAAAAGGGTGGTAAGGGACTTTATTGGGCACTCTGTATGTAAAACTGTGTTTGCAATTTTTGAATGTAATTTTATACCATTTTTTTATTTCTTGTGTATATAATCTAAGATGTTTCCCATGTTAACTAATTTTTTTTTCTATTATAGCTGAACCAGTGGCAATACTAAAAAAAATACTCACCGGAGAATAAAAAATAGTCTCCTTATTCCCAATAACAACTGTTTAATCGTCGTTATAGTATGATTTTAACTCAGAAGTTCGCCTGACAAACATAAGAACTACCACAGGCAGCTGAAACGCATTTTTAAGTACGTTTATCAGATAAAACTTATTTATAACCTTGGAACCCTTAAAGTGTGCCATCTTACGTAAAACTTTGTATTCCATTTATCTACTTCGTTGTGTTTTTATTTTACTTTGATTAAATACACACGGATAGACAGTCTTTCCATAGGATGGATTCCGTCCAAAATTTTAAACATCTTTGATGCAAAAAAAACCACTTATAAAATTCCATTTTTATATCTCGGTGAGATTTCATTTATCACGGTTATTTACAAAAAGGGCATAATTCTAAATATGTTTTTCAAATTCTTTAAATTCTCAAGATCGAATTTTTTTCGATTATATTATTTTCTTTTCATACACATTCAATATTAAATACTTCATAAACTCAAAATATTTGGTTTATGCTTTCTTTCCCATCTAAGTCGTATATGGCAATGTAAAATTTGAAGAGAGAAATAAAAACATGCCTGAAATAAAACGAATTGTTTTTTCTGGCAATGTAACTAATAAATTATAAATTGTGCTTTTTATGTGAAAGCTTTAAAAAATATTCAATCAATAATAGTCATTGACACATTGTGTAATACATATTAAAAGACGTCGTTCAATTTCAATTTACAGGCTTCGAAATTATTTGAATCATTTAAAATTTAAATGAACAACAGATTTAATAAAAAAATATTTTATGACATTTCTTTATACGAAATTTTTCATGAAGCGCATTCAGTGGTTGATAAGTTTAATAAAATTTCTGTTTGTTGTTTTAAAATTCAAGATTACGGATATGCTTAATTTGTCCATGCCAAAAATTAAAAAAAAAATATTAGTTATTATTAATTTTATGCTACGGAACTTTTAGTGTCTTTAAAATTATATTCTAGAAGAATAGTTTATTTCTATACTATAGTATTTGCAACTTCCGGATGTATTCTTTATCGAGGAATGTCCGTATGGATGTATTGAAACATCTAATAAGTTGAAAAGATTTATGAATTTGTCACCTACTTAAGTCTGTTTCATCTGTTTGTTCTTCTTCTGTCTTGGAACATGAAGCAGTCAGACGGAACATGAAGCAGAGACGGAGTTCAGACTAGCTTGTAATTCGGGTTTGTTGCATTACATATAACGCCATTTCATAATAATACGCCCCCTATGAAGACTAAAATACGTTATATTATTCCTATAAACACGACAATGGCTTACGTTTTAAAACTGATTAGGAAGCTAACGAATTCCCCTCACTTTTTAACTTTGTGAATGTCTTTTATATTTTAAATGCGTATCTTCTTTTATTGTTTGTATTTGATATTTTTGCATTTTATTTCTTTATGTATTATTTTCGTGTCTAATATGTGTTACTTTGCCATTTTATTACTACAAACTTTGCGCTCTTTGATTTTTGTTTCGTATCGCATTTTATCCTCATTAATGTTTCATGTTTTAATAAATTTATCTTTTAATCTCATGCGCATTTGTATTTCCATTTGCTCCTTCCATGCCAGGCCAATTCAAGTCATAAAGGTATCAAAGATTTTAATCACAAGGTATAAAGCAGTTCTCTGTTTTCTATTTCTTTGTTGTCAAAGCATTAATCATCATGAATATGCCTCTATTGTTTATCAACGGATTCGGAAATCCTCCGCGCTTTTGCGCTTTCCCCGGGCGGAGTTATTTTCATCAAAATAGGGGAAAGTGAAGAATGGAAGGGTGAAGTTTACATTTTACTCAGCGTGATCTAACAAAGAACTCCGGAAATGCCATCATACAACTCATTGCCTGACACTCCTTTCCGGTGCAAAATCGTCCAAAAGTGGTAGTCTCGGAATCCGTTGCTGAACAGTAGTTTAAAACTAATAAAATAGGTTCTTGAATATTATGTGTGTCAAAGGGTCTTCTAATTTTAATTACATTATTAATTAAAAATGAATCAAAATATTATCTTTTAGCCTCAATAACTTTTGAGAATATTATCGCACAAAATCTTTATCAACATCTCTTTAAAATAAAAACTTGACTTTTTTGTGAGATCAATTTTAATGCCGTACTAATTTTAATAAATTTTATTTTTTTAAATTTAGTAGTTATATTCTTTAGTATATTCTAGAATATTCTTCAGTGGTTTAGTTACTGCTCTTTTGCACATGCACATTGTGACGTTATTAAATATGTATTTTCTTGTTCACTTTGTTGTTGCGGTGCAATTAAGTGTACATTTTTAAAAATGATATAAAGACAGACGAAGCAAGCCGAAAACGTTATCAAGCTACCATTATTTGGTTTGGAGTTCGAATTTCCTTTCTTTATTTATGGTTAAATTAATTTTTCATTTGTTAGAGAATTCCATGTTATCAGTCGTCGCTTAACTATCCCAGAACTATCTTATGCAATTTTTGAAACAATTCGAAATTTTCTAAATTCCATTTAAAAATTCGCATTGGATACTCGCAAATTACAATAATAAAGGTTTTTTCCTGCTATATTTTAACTCTCCTGGTTTGTAATTGGAGAACCCTAAAAATGAAATTTTAAGGAGATAAAAAATATTTTAATTAATTTTTTTTTAAATTTCGAGATGAAAATTTTGTACAGTATGCTGATCAGTTTATTTACCTTAAATGCATTAATCGACTTAGTAAAATTGTTCTCTTCTTATTTTTCTTACGCAGTTTCAAGTTTTTGAAGTGCTATAATTTAGTTATATATATATACCGAACTTCATAAGTATAAATAGTTTGTATATGCCTTCACAAATTTTAAGGTTATGCCTTAAGGAAGTGCGATACTAAGCTGGAACCTATAAGCGATAGCAAAAGACGGAAAGCGTAGAATCGAACACAAAAAATTTTTAATTAATGGATCACATAGTTATAAACATATATCACATTTCATCACATAGTTATGAAAGATAAATTTATTCATATCTATCAAGTGCATGTGTAACAATATTTTACACTTGTTTATTGCCGAAATGAGTTAGTAGTTAAAAATTTAACGAAAACTTTCTTTCAAAATCAATATTTCCCTTTTTTTCAGACAATTATATCAACATTTGCGATTAGTTTTTTTTTCCGGTTGTTGTTGTTTTGCTTTTTTCTGTTTTCGTTTTTTTTTTCACCTGCGTAATGCATAATTTAGTTGAAAAAAAGTGTTTCTACAGCAACCTTTGACAAATAAATAGATTTTTCTTGTCTGTTCGCTCTTCTTTCTCGTTAAAATTCCATCATAAACCTAGAAAATAAAAGATATCTGTTCGTGCTGCCATCTGTGTTTAAGAAATCTAACTTTTTTTTGAAAATCAAAATTATTCTATTTTATCATCAAAAGTATAAATAATATTTGCACGATAAATTTGTTTCAAACAAAGAAATTCAATCAATTGTCTTCTCAAATATCAGTAAGTTTTAGCGTCGGAATTTGTTTGTGAATCCTCTAGCATTTGACATTATATTAATAACCTTACATTTGGCAATTAAATTTTCTTAACTATTTACTGAAAATAATTCGACATCTTTCATATCTATTTAGCATACATTTAATATAAGAATCTAACTCATTAACTAAAAAGAAATTCATTGAAAGTAATAAGTGTTGTATTTGCAATTTTTTTAAAGTTGTAAGGTACTAATTTCTTTGTTAATCATTATAAAAATATAACGCAAGAATCTCTCGTTTACAGTCGAAAGACAAAGTTTCCAACTTTTAAAAGGAAATAAGTTTCATCGTCAGTGCATGTTTCCTGTTAATTATGTATTAAGAAAATTAAGGATTGGATGAAATATACATAAATTTTGCATAATTTTTGCAACTTATTTTTGAGTAATTTTTGTGTAATTTTAGCAAATTATTTTTTAATTTAAGAGTAATGTAAATTATTCTATAGCCAAGAACTGGATCTATCTACGTGAGGAAAACTAAAGTTTCGCGAGTCTCACAATTTAAAGAAGTATTTTTATCTATGAATAAAAGTAAGAGCATTTTCAGGTTCGTATTCATTAAAAAGAATTATAGGATACAAATTCCTATGTATTTGTTATTACAATTTACACAATTAGTGTCCGACCAATACTTTATTTATCTTTCACATCCCACATTGAAAAAGAAAAAAGACATGTTTACAGGAAGAAAATAAATTAATAATGCATTAATTAAAAAGAGCATCATGTAATTTTATATACTTTCCGATAATGCATGTATACAAAATTAATTAAGATAAAGATGCATTAACTATGAATAATCAATTAATTATTCTTAATTATAAGCCATGTATTATAATTCAGAAAGTAATCTGTTGGTGAAAAATTTACCAGGTCTTTTATGTCATTGGATCATGAAAGAAATTACTGGATCCAGTTATTTCAATTTTTTAACTTTTTAAGCGGAAATTTTATAATCTGTTATCAATTTAAAATTATTTTGTAATTTGTTAATTTCTGAAAAATGCAGTTAACTATTAAGTGGTTCTACAATTTGTAAGGAAGTCCATTAATTAACAGAATAATGAATGATACTTTATTCAAAGTATGTTCTTTCGAATTAAGCAACGTGAGCCCACTTAACAGAGCATACGGAAATAGTTTAGAAGTTAGGAACCAACAGATATTTCACCAGATTGAATAAGTTCTATGATTTCATCATCACTAATGTCTTAGTACAGCATAGAGGAGTTAAACGAAAGGATTCATTTGAATAATTTTGTTTACTTCGTAGCTTAAAGATTGGGTTATATGGGCCTGAAACTTCTGATATATCTCTCTTCTCGATTGACTGTCTCGCCTCTAAAGTTTGACTAATATCTAGTTCTCTAATGTGTTTTCTATCATTCTGGGTTATTAAATCACATTTCAGTCGAAAATGCATTATATTTGTTTATAGGATCAACAGTTTAAAGCAAGTTTTCAGAAAGGTAACGAGTTGTTTCAATTGCTTTAAACACATGTGTTGGCATTGTGTTGTTTTAATATTTCCCAAATTTGTTATGAACCCAGATAGCAATTTTAGTTTGCAGCAAGCTTGCAACAAATTTGTCATGACAAGAGTGAAAGTTTGCCACAAATTTGTCATGACAAGAGTGCAAGCTTGCAGCAAGTTAACGAAAGCTCCGACCCAGATAGCAATTTTAGTTTGCAGCAAGCTTGCCACAAATTTGTCATGACAAGATTGCAAGTTTGCCACAAATTTGTCATGACAAGAGTGCAAGCTTGCAGTAAGCTTACGAAAGCTCCGAAGTCACCATGAAACGAACTTGCAGCAAACTTGCCGTGCAAACTTATTGAAAATTAAAGCAAAAACAGAGTACGAAACACAACCCAAGATAGAACTCGCGACCTCCCGGGTCCAAAACGGAGACGCTAACCATTGAGCCAGTCGAACTCTGAGAGGAGAAGTTAGATTTCGCTAATACATCGTTCGATTCGATTCGTATATGATTTATTTTTAACTATTTTCTGGATTTCATTAATTTTTTGAGTTGAGAATATGATTTGAAGTCAAAGAGAGAGCGATTTTTGCTAATAACTACGTTTTGCTAGTAAAATGAATTATGAAATTAGAGTTCAAAAGTAATTACTTTAAAATGGGACAAAATGTCTAGTTATTATTGTTCAACGAACACTGACTGTTTTTTAGTTTTAATTTTGTTTATAAACGTTAAAATTTCAACATTAAGAAAAAGGCGATATAGTTTTCTTTAAAGTGAGAGTGATATATTTAATAAAAAGATGGAAAATGTTTCAAAATTTTTTTGTTATAAAAAAGTTATCTTTTTCACAAATTATCATTGATTTATTGAATTAATAAAAAAGAATTACGGTCTAGTAGATGCTATTAAAAATCGGATGTTTTTTTAAAACAGAGACAAAGATAATTATCTCTTTATTGTGCTATCTTTGCAGGAAGCTTGTTTTGCAAAATTGCAGCAAGTTTGATTTGCAAAGAGGTGGCGCTATTTGTCACAAAACTTGCTACAAGTTCGATTCAAGTTTGACGCGTCAAATTTTGCCATTACAAGTCAAAATCAAACTTGCTGCAAACTTACGTGCTATCTGGGAAGGGCTTCGAAATAGGTTTTTCTTCTCTTAAGTACCACATGAGTGCTATGCTATTGCTACAAACCTGAGATGTAACAAATGGCCAAAATCGAGGTTATCTAACTTTTCAATATATTTTCCAGATTTTATGGTAAATAAAATATAGAGGCAATGCTATTCATCCTTATTGAGAGTTTTTTGGACAACATCAGTGTTAGACCCACGTTCTTCTACAAATGACACTTACTAGTATCATCTGGTGAGAAGAATAAGTAAAATGTCATTCAAAAAATTTAAAAGACATAAAAATGTTTCAATAGTCGAAGTATTTTCTTAAACGTGTTTTAAACCTTTAAGAAACTTTTGTTACTTTCTGTATTCTTGGCATACATTCTGAACTAACAAATAATAGTCTAATTTCGGAATCGAGATATGCAATGTAAGACCGTGAGCAAAATAATAAATTAATAAATTTAAGATTTTTTGGGCATAATTAAACATTTGGAATGCATATACATACATCCACCTATTACATTTCATCAACAAGATTATGTGTGAAGATTATGGTATTGACGAGGAACTAAAACTTGCAGATTGAAGTAATATTTTTTCAACTTTGAAAGGAATCTGTCAGAGAAAGTTATAGACAAAATTTTGATAAAATAAAATTTATTAATCTTAAGAAGTTGCGTTCTTACCCGCTAATGAATGACGGGATCAAGAGAAATTTTAAAAATTAATGAAAAACATTCGATTTTCGCTTCTTTTTAGAACCCTTAAAGGCCCAGTATTGCCTTTAAGCAACATACCAAATTTTGTCTTCTAAAATCTTGAGAATAAGACTGAAGCTCTAATGCGAGTTGTTTCCAATAGGATACATACTGAAATTTTTATTAAATTAATTTACAACATATAGATGACAGCCTGAAGGCTAATAAAAAATGAAAATAAATTGATGTTTTTCACTTGATGCTGTATCTTTTTAGCTTTGTTTGTACGCTTGAGATTACCATATTTTATTCTGCAATGTTGAAGGAAATCCCTTATCCGTATTATTATCTATTAAAATCCATATGTGTTTGACATTATATAATTTTATCAAGGAATTATTTTTTCTGAAATAAAGCCCAGTGTTGGCAGTTGGTAACAAACTGTTTTTTAGCCATAAATTAAACTTAAAACAAAATAGGACTTTTTAAAGTGTTTTTCCCATGTTTTATTCAAGAAATGGAAGTAAAAAAACATTTTAAAATCAATTTTTAATCTATCGGGATTTTAAGGTTTAAAGCCGATGCGGGAGCGGAAGATTAATCTAATTAATTTTTTTCTCGCTTTATTTCTCAATACGCAACTTTTCCGAGGTATAGCGACATGAAATAAAATATTGATATTTTTCGACCCACCCTAATGACCATAGAATCCTTCAAATTAAACCCAATGACTATCAATTTATTCCCCGAAGAGTGTGATGAATACATTAAAAGACAAATATTTTTTATAAAAGCATTTATTGAAACCAAAATGGGAAAAATCACATTTTGAAGTAACATACATATAAGGAATATAATACATATGAAGTAACGTATATATAAATAAATACACACCATAAATAACAGAAAAACTTTTCTTATAATAATTTTAAAGTTTCAAGCCTCATTATAGTTTGTTTGGTACTAAATAGCTTTGAAAATTTGGGTCCAAACTAACAAAAGCTTTTAACTTTGGAATTGTCTTAATATTAGTTAATTACTGGAATATCTATGAACTATGCCACATAAATTAAAACCATTTTTTATGTAAGATTAGAGAGGGTGCCGAATATATTCAAGTAATATTGGTTTAATTGATTATGAAAGTAAATACTATTAGAGCTAAAGGTAAGAAACTTATAATAATTCAACTGCTTTACCTGAAATCGTTGATTCAGTTGCTAAAATTATCACGATAATATATCTTCATAGAAAGAGATAATAAAAATATATATAGCAACATACATCCATTCTGTATTAAGATGAAATTTACAGAAAGTGCTTAAAGAAAAGATGCCATTTCAAAGAAAAACTTCTGTTAGCAGCTGTACAAACTGGAACAATAGTTACTTGAGAGGCTTTGTGAACTTAAGGCTTAAAACCTTTAAGTTCTTTGGATTTAAGAGGCTTTAACATCAGCTGAAAATTAAAATAGAGAGGCTTACAGCAATAACAAGACGTTGTTCAAATATAATTTGCTGTTAATGTTACCTTGAAAATCGATTTTTATTTGAAGTGTGTGATGTAACTGTATAACTTTGGGTGATAAAACTCCTGAGTGAATGGAAACTCAATATTATGTTAAGGCAGATATCATTTTATTGCAACGCGGTATTGCATCCTTGGAGTTTTTGATTGCCTGAATAAAATTCCAAATATTTCAGCAATTTATTTATTTAGTTGTGATGCCTTCCATATTTAATTTATTTTTGTTTGTTAATTTTTGCTTTTTGGATTCTATATTTTACCTAACAAATATACGAATATAAATTTCTTGATGAAATTTAAAGTGTGTTACAGTCGAACCGCGATATAGCGAACCCGGGATATAACGAACCCTCGGTTACAGCGAACCTTTTACATGGTCCCAACTGAAGCCCTATGTTAATAATGTATTTTCATACGTTTATAACGAACAGCAAACGCTAGAGACTCGGTTATAGCGAACTGAAAATTTCTAAACTTCAAACTTTTCACTTGCCCAAAGGGACATTCTTTACTAATCGTGCTCAAGTCAACCCAACTTCTACAAGAGTTACCCCTTTTGCATGAAATACTCTGGTCCAGAGACGACATTCCTCGCCAATTGTACCTTTGTTAGAGTCGCTGCTAACCCCATAAGTGGGACAAAGGAACACTAGGCAAGGCTCTTTACAGATTCCATTTCCCCTCCTCCCCCTGTGAACACCTGCCCTGGTGTCAACCAAGGAAGGAGGGGGGGGGACTTTCTGGTCAGGCGACCTAGGAGCAATCACGTGTTTTCTGTGCCATTTTATCTTAATAGCTTATCATTTTGTGAACTTTGCAGTGACCATGGCTAACGTTGCCAAGCAAATTATTTAATACTTTATTTGTCCCTGATTACTAATGAAAATGATGTTATTGGTAAGTTTATTATAGAAGTAGTATCTTAGCAGGTTAGGGCATATTTTTGCAAATACGGATACAGCGAACTTCTGAGTCAGTCCGTTGAGGGTTCGTTATAACGAGGTTTGACTGTATTAAGATTAGGCTGGCATAATATATATTAGTTGATTTCCTAAAAGCCATATTAATTTATTCAGTGGCGAATCCAGGGGGGGGGGGCTATCGGGCTGCAGCCTCCCCCCAGAGCTAAACCAGAATTCTTGATTTTATTTAAAATCACTACAACTGTTTGTTCTTAATTTCCCTTTAAAAAATAATAAAAACGTGACAACATTGCTTTCTGGCTAGACAGGCTCGAAAAGTTTTCTAATTTTCTAGTCATTCCACTTGTACTAGTAGCGTTGACGCGGTCGAACACATTTTTTGGTCTAGTTATTTCATTGTATTTTTTATTAAATTATCGAAAGTACTGTAATGTTCTTTATGATTCTTATTGTCAGGTGAGTAAAGTCTGTAAAATTAAAGTGTTTTGGTTTACATACGACATGAGGTTTGACATTCATCATGACGATACAAAATTTTTATGACCTCAGCCCCCCCCCCCTCCCTGACCCGAGTTCTGGATTCGCCACTGAATTTATTTCCTAAAAGCCAAATTAATTAATATTATGAATTAGACCAGAAATATTAATTCACCAAGGGCCACATGCAGCCTGCGAAAAATACGTATGCATCCCAGCGCTCGATATCCATTTTTCTAATATTTGCCATAAATTTTGTACCTTAAGGTTGAATTTAACAATCTTTAATTACACTTAAGTATTAATCAAATTTATATCGCGTTGTTAGGTCGCGGTGGCCTAGTGGTAAGGCGTCGGACTCGCAGAAGGAGTGTTCCAAGTTCGAAACCTGATTCCGCTGAAGATCCAGGTGTGCGTGGTGCCTGCAGGCTAAATCATCATCAGTAGGGGTCAGACGTCCTTCTGCTGGTGCGGTGCGGAAGTTTTGAGAGGGGTGCCATCTCAGGCTTCGTCATCTGATCGCTGTTCAAAATTACGAGGTCCGTCCCAAAATATACTTCGTGTTTCTTCAACACAGGACTTTAATATAACTATAAAAAAATAATACCATTACGTTATTTGCGAATCATCATACTAAGAAAGGAGCAGATTTTTTCCTTTTGGCGTTTTAAAACAGAATTCTAAAGACGGATGGCAGATCTTTAATCTTTGACACAGTTTTACAGTTTTGTTCTCCCACTCAAAAAAATGTGTTCAACATATATAGTATACTACACACTATACCATAAATTATTCATATATGGCGTGCTCTGCAATGTTCTTTGTAGATACGTACAATCAGAAAAAATAAATGCAAATGAATCTATCAACTCCAATCATAGAATTAAAATTTAACATGACATTACTTTTTTAATATATCTATCATATTTAGATTTGAGATATATATATATCCATTTCTCATGCAAAGAAAGTAATTCATTTATAATAATACATTTCAATAGTTTCATGAAAAAAGAAACATACAACTCTCTCAAGAAAAAATATTTCATTCTAAAAAACATATAATATGATATTATGATAATTTACTTCTTCGATTTCGGTTGTATTTCACTTAAAGGGTGTCACTTAAGTGTGTCCAACAGTAGTCTGCAAGCATGAAATATACCACTGTCTATGCGAAAATCCAGGAGATGGATATTAAATGGATAATAAAACCAAATTTCTGATACAGAACCGGCATGTCGCTAACGACAGCATTGTCATTTGCTGAATATTAATTTGCTCATATTTCTTTCTCATCACAATGGAGGAGATTTTCAAACACTGAATCCTAGCAGAGATGCCTGATCTGAGAACCCACAAAAAATTCCTCTTCTGTTTAACTCTTTAAACCCGAGGCGACTTTTTTCTTCTAGCTCCTTTAAAACCGGGACCTTTTGTTAGGAAGCGACATGAATTGGACTCTTCCAACCTGGGTGGTCATTTACCACACCACCTCCTGCTCTAACCTTCCCTTAAGTGGCACGGAAATGGGCTGCGGTTTGCAAGGATAATTGGACCCTCCTACCACGCTTATCTCCTATGCTATCTCAGAACCTCATCTCCCCTCAGAAGAAGCCAACATCGGTGTCAGAGGGTTAAACTCCGTTCAGCCAAAGATATTTTTGACGTGAAAACGCCTTTCCCCTCGTTACAATGATAGTCGGTCGAACTTTCTTGTGTGACAAAATACCGTCAGATTTGAATCCCTAATAACTACGAGACTAATAATGCGAAAACCCCACAGGTTGACTGGTTGACCCCACAACGGATAGATCATATCTGTAAGAGTTTGTCGCATAGTATTTGTTTTGCCTGTGACGTCATCGTCCCAGTGTAGGCGCCTGCGCGTGATTGTTATGAATTAGCTTTATGTAAGGTTATAAATAAGTGTAGCATGGAAAGGTGTTAGGAGGTTGATTCTGGTGTCATTTTAAAGAGTTTGGGAAGTATTATTAGGACCCAAAGTGAGACAATAAAAATATTAATCAGAATATAAGTAAAAATCGGTATTAAATTTAAAATTTCAAACTCCGAATGTTTTTTGATTATAACATGCAGAGTTTTCTTTCGAATTGTTCGAAACTTACAAAATCTTGACAATTCGTAAAATAAAAAATGAACTAAAATTTGAATATTACCGGAAATATGAGCATTTGAAGTAAATAATGTTTCACTGCGCATACGCGAAACGTAGTTCTATATACTGTCAACAGGTGGAGCCATCAAAAGGTACTCTAAATAAAACATAAGAATGACGAAGTTTGGGTTCGCTCCGTTGATTTTTCGTGAAAACGTCGGGATAAAATAATATAACAAGTGTTTCGTATCGATATGTAATTTAATTATTAATCTTTTTAATACAATATTTACACAGAGTAGTATAATGGTTACAGAATAGATAAATCACAAGTTTATCGCATGTAGCAAGGGTCTGTGGTAGCTTGTGATTTATTTATTCTGTAACCATTATACTACTCTGTGTAGATATTGTATTAAAGTGATTGATAATTAAATTACATATTGATACGAAATACCAGTTTTATGATTTTATCCCGAACGTTTTCACGAAAACTCCATGGTGCAGACCCGAATTGCACCTTTCTTGTGTTTTTCTTTTTTTTGCAAGTCCTTGAATGCTGGTATTGTGTTGCGCATGGCTTTAACCATTTGTTTCATAAAACCGAGATTTTTATGTGGAAGTTGTAAGAGGAATTTAAACTCTTCTATCATTGGTGCATTTCATCTGCCCAAGTGTCAAAATCGTCCTAAAACGTAAGTTTTTTTCGAAATAATGCAAAAACTCAGATCGACTATCCTAATTACAACGAAAACAGCAGTGTCTACCATATGCCTGCTGAATGCACATCAACATAAACACTACCTTCAGGTTAGTATAGATGTGTCAACAATACTTCTTTTAATGAACCATGTTCAACATCTGTTCTAGATTGTTTCATGTCTCTACCATGTGCAATTAGAATGGATGAAAGCTGTTAATAATCCAATCCATCTGAAATATTTTGTTTGTAAAATTGTTTACTTTAATATGCCAGCTTATATTACACTTGCTGATACACCCGGCGTTACTCCGGATAAAAATATTTTCAAGTCCAAGTATTTATAACACTTTCAATTTAATAAAAGTGTTGTTCGCGGAAGCGTCTTTCGTTGTTTTTTGTTAATTAACTGACCCTTTGGGCCAGCAGTGAAACACCCGTCTTTTACTCTCCTTAGTTTGAACCACCTGGCAAGAATTTCGTAATCCTTCGTACTCCATTTCCCCCTCCCCATCATTGCTACGGCAACAGCAGAAACTCTTTCATATCTTGTATTTTTTGCCATTATCCCTCCGGATACAATTCTCTTCTCTTTAGTGTTTTTGTCACTGACCGGAAAAAAACGCATAGTGTTCTTTCTCTTTTTCTCCTTAGGCCCTCTCCCTCCGGTAGGAAGTGGGCTCAACAATCTCGAAGAATTTTAAACACTCATTATGATCATTAAAAATTTTCAAAATTAAATGAAGTATCGCGGAAAGAGAGTAATTAACATCATTGTGTTGTGGTGCAAACATATTGAAAGAGGTATATGCCATGAAATAAAAGCTAAATAAAATTTCTGCCTTTCTGTTAACATTCAAAGAAGAGAATATTTTTATCATAACTTTCATAATAGCAAAAATACCGGAATAAAGGATTTGATAAAACGATTAATGGTTTGAATTTAATTACAATAACAGGAAGCATTGTAACAAATTGTGTACGAAATAAATTTGAAATGTTTATTGAATTAAGAAAAAGAACCCATAACATTTAAATTGAAATCATTGCAAAGATAATTTCCTGCTCTTTAAGATGGTATGTAAATAATCTACGTGCAATATAGTTTTCTGAAATTATTGGCGAAAAACCGAGATAAGACGCCGAAAATTGGCTTAATTTTTGTTATTTAATTAAATATCTTAGGAAGTACTTTTTTTTAAAGTTTT
>BGPR01011031.1:0-13906 GCA_013235015.1 Araneus ventricosus | reverse complement strand
ATAACATTTGTAATTTCTAGTATCCTCGAGAATATAATCCCATTCAAGAATAATAAAATATAGGCTGTCATTAAAGGATTCTAAAGGATCTTATATTTTTTGAAACATTCAGAATTTTATTATATTTTGGTCTTTAGCTGTAATAATAACTATAATCTAAGAAATCCCATTTTGAAATGATAGTGTGCAGGGGCAAGGAAAAAATCTTAACGCTGATTTGATAAAGAAGCCAGTTTTTCTTTTTGTCTAGAACTTTTCTTTTTTAACGGTTCGTATAGATTTTACTTACCCTGATGAGCATCTATACGCTTTTACCGATTTACTACAGTCTCTCCATTTTATTTTAATATTTTTTGACTTTCATGATTTTGATATATTCTCCACAAATCTTCTTGAATTGCAGCAATTTTGCGCATTCGTTGCGTTTGTGTTATATTTTTCTATTTTATTTTATCTTCCCCTTTTATATATATATTCCACTTTCGGCTTTTTCTTACCGCAGATTGTTTTCTTGACATTTTGTTTTTTGAATGTTTATTTTGTATATGTTGCTTTTACATTTCTGCTATGTTTGTTTCGTATTTGTTATATATATATATATTAGGGTGGCCCTTATTTTTTGAAGTTCTAATTTCAAATCGCACACCCTCCATTTTTGTTCCTTTTATTCTTAGAAACAATTAGAGGCCTCATTTGTTCAAATCAAAGGTCGGGAACACGTGCCGCATCGCGGTAGAAGTAGGAAGCGTGTGGGTGCAAGCAGCGACTTGTTCGTTCATGTCTCGCTCCTTCCTACGCCGGCTTCTCGTTCTCAGTCTACTCTAGTCGCTGTTCGGATCAACTATTAGTGCAATTATGGCTTCGAATTTGAGAAGTGGTGATCGAAATATTTATTTAATTGGTAGTGAACGTCACCAAATTACCGGATGCAAACTTCCATCTAATCGGCAAGTACTATCGATGCTATTTTATAATTTACATGAAGTTAAATTATCTATAATTGAAAATGCCAACTTGGTAATGCGCGAATGCCTCATTTTCTGGGAGAAAGTAAGGATTCCTACAAGAGCGACACCTCATTATGTAGAAAAGATCATGAAAATGTACAATCATTGGCGCAATCTTCAAAAAAGTACCTGCCGTAGGTCAGAAAAGCAAGAAGAAAATGAACGTAGCTTTATATCAGATTTAAATAATTTATTTCATATTGCTCACGCTAATGCCTTGGAAATCATAAAAATTGAAGACAGAAAACTTTCATTGGGTCAAAGAGAACCAGGACGGAGAGGATGTCTAATGGGAATCGATATGAAGATAGCAAAGTGTGAAGAAAGGGTATTTATTGAGAGTCATGGAACAAGAAAACAGACGGGCTAAGGCTCATCATAGTTTGGAGATAGATGACAATTTCATGGATTCATCAGAAGAATCGTCAGGTACCGAAGATATTTCTGATCAACCTGGGCCTTCATCAAACATTGCCCAGTCGTCTCTTGAGGAAAACATAAATGCGCAGATAGAATTAAGAATGGGAATTGTACGTGGGAGAAAATGTTTCTTAACTCCAAAAATATGGCTATACTCGATCGATTCCACATTAGTCAGAGAAGTGCTGTTTTTATTCTCGAAGCCGTAGCTGAGTCTTTAGGACACAATATAGATGAACTGGCAATTAATCAAAATACGATCCAAAGATATCGGGAAGATTTTCGTAAGACGAAAGCTACTAGGATTAAAGAATTATTTAAAGAAAATGAACCTAGTTTCGTATGCGTGCATTGGGATAGTAAATTGCTACCTGCTTTAAATGTGAGAGATTTCAAAAGTGAAAGACTGCCTATTATTGTTACATATAAAGATGAAGAAAAATTGCTGGGAGTGCCGAAATTAGAAAATTCTTCAGGGAAGGAGCAAGCTATGGCTGTCTGGAATGTTTTAAAAGATTGGGGATTGGAAGATAAAGCTCAAATTCTCTGTTCTGACTCAACTAGTTTGAACACGGGTCGTATCAACGGTGCTATTACATTTCTAGAGCTGTATGCAGATCGAGAGATGACATATTTTCCATGTAGGCATCACATATATGAATTAGTGCTACGAAGTGTTTTCGAATATGAGTTAAACGAGGTGACTTCTAGTCCAGATGTAGCTTTCTTTAAAAAAATCAGAGGAAAATGGAATAATTTGGAAAAAGAAAATTATATGGACGGATATAAATACTTGAACGCAATATGTAGTGAGAGCGAAATACTGAGAAATGTGAATTATCTTTCTAATGCGCTAAAAATAAAAATTTGAAGAACGATTATCAGAAGCTCGTTGAATTATGCATAGTCTTTATAGGAAGGAACTCAGACTCGACTATCAAAATCAGACCACCAGGGGCTTTACATCATGCTAGATGGATGGCAAAGGCCATTTACTCCTTTAAAATATTTTTATTCAGGCAGCAATTGTCTTTAAAAATGTCTGAACTAAATGGTCTGAAGAACATTTGTTTGTTTCTTGTGACAGTGTATGTTAAATCATGGTTAGAAAGTTCATCCGCAATTGGTGCTCCACTTAATGATTTAATGTTTTTAAAAAGTTAAAGAAATATGAAAAACAAAAATCAGGGCATTTCATCAATTGCTTTGAAAAAGTTTTGTAATCATCTGTGGTACTTAAATGAAGAGTCGAGCATTTTAGCGATTTTTGATAAAAATGTTAACATTGCGTCCAAAAAGCGCATCATAGAGAATTTGAAACGGGAAAATCTTCATACTGAAAGAAAATGTATTGTTCAGCCTAATGAAGTTTCCTTTCTTCTAGGTAAGATTTTAATTTTCACACAATATATTTTATTTACTAAGAATAATTTTTATTAGACATTATTCTTTGATTTTATAATGATAGTGAATTTTTTTTCATTTATCAAATTTTTAACAAGATTTTCTAATTTATATTTACACATTAAGTTGTTCAGAATTTAGATATGATATCGTACAATTAGTTATTGGTTTTATTTTTTTTAGAAAAAGCAATAGAAGTCTTCATTTCTCAGAAAAGTTTAAATTTGTTAAAGAAATTGAATATCGACATTAGCTTTCTGAATATCAGTCCAGATTTTTGGGATAGGGACAATTCTTATTTAAAGTCACAAGAAATATTCCAAAATCTCTGAGTTGTTAATAATACAGCCGAAAGAGGGGTGAAACTGATGCAAGATTTTAATGGATTATTAACTGTAGATGAAGAGCAAAAGCAATTTCTTCTTCAGTGTGTCGGAAGACCACAGGAAGCAGTATCCGGACTGCAAGAAGGCTACTCTGAAACGAAAATTTGACTAAATATATTATTGAAAAATGTTAAATGATTAAAATTGTATTGTTAACTGTATTAAATGCGTATTATTAAAATTCTTAACAAAATCAAGACATTTTTAATATGAATAATAAATGTACATTTCTAAAAATATTTAATTTTTCGTTTTTACTCCTATATTTTTATATAATCATATAATCAAGCTCGATGCGGCACGGGTTAATCTTTATATATTGAAGAAATATTTGGAATACTTTCATATTATAGTAAAAGGAAAAAAATTAAGGGGTGTGCGCTTAAAAATTGTTAAGTAAATTTTTCGCCATTATAATAAGGGCCACCCTAATATATATATATATATAATGTATTCGTTGTTGTAGTCGTTACATAACAAAACAGGCCTAGTTATTCTAAATTTCATTTTATTATGGGAGAGTGACGGAATGTACGTACATCTTAGTTCCAGTTTTCAAGCCAAAAGAGAACAGAAGATCCCTGCCTTCTCTCAGGTAGGGATTTAACAAACAGACACGTGATCAAAGTGAAGGGAACAATAGCTATTTCTAGCATACTACGCAAGTATTCCAGGGAAAAGTCTGAAAAAGAATTCGCGATTTATGTTGGCGCGTGGAAGCAATTAGAACATTCCCCCAGCAATAAATACGCCGAAACGAGAGAGCCAATACACCTCCAGCGCGAGAAACAGAACGATACTGGAACCTAAGAAAAGCGATCCGGAATACATTAAGACCTTAAAATATACAATATTAGAATTCGAAATAAAGCCAAGAGAGACTATTACATAAATATAACTTATTATATATGATCATTCAGAAACAAAGTAAACAAGACATATCAAGAAGCAAATCCTAAACTAAAAAGTCATTATTTGAACAATGCAACCAAATTTGAAACAAAAACTAAAGAATTGTAAATACTATAGATACCATGAACAAAAATTAATTCGAAGTGCAAAATTAGTGTCGAAGTACAAAATTATAATATATATATATATAGATTTAACCTGGCTAATGCTCTTCGAAAGCAGAGGTACTAATTTTATTGTTGAAAACTCCATATACTTGGATTTTTCAATAGTTTTGATAGCAACAGAGTTCTTTCACAGGTTATCATCTAAATGTTTAAACTTACCTTTTGCTCTTAGTATTATTAATTATTTAGTATTATAGTATTTTTAATTTATTGTAGATTTGGTTATTTTGTTCAATTAATGAATTTTAGTTTATGAATTGTATTTAGATATGTCTTGTTTACTTTGTTTCTGTATGTTCAACAAGTTATATATATATATATATATATATATCATATAATATAATTTTCATATCAAATTCGAAAAGATATGAAAGAACGAATTGAAAGTATATCCGAGTAAAGATAAAAATGCGAATAGTATCAGCTGAAAAAAAATATATCACATACGGAATGAATGTGCTATAAGCTGCAATTCCAAAAGCGCTGTGGTAGATAGAGTATGAATCGTAAAATGATAGAGTATAAATCGTAAAATGATAGAGTGCAAATCGTAAAATGATAGAGTATAAATCATAAAATGAAAAACGCAATTAAAGCACAATAGCGTTTTTTCAGGGGATGAAGTTATTGTGAATTTCTAAAATATAAAATATAAATAGTTTTACATTTTCTTGCAATCAGTTACGCCGTAAGGCCTAAAACACTGATTTTCGTCCTTAATGTCAAACTAAAAACAGAGAGAGGAGTTTTGAATAATTAAAACCAAAAGTAAGTTGTGAAATAAGATTAGAGCAAAGTAAGAATAAAGTATAAGTACCACAAGGTTGGATGCTGTTGTGGCGCGTCTGCGGAGGGCTACGGTGCAGACCGGCGTAGGAGGAGTGTTAACAGAATATAGAGTTACAAGTTTCGCGCTTAACTTTGGCTGTTGCCAGGAAAGTGTAGTATTAGGGAAACGATGAAGATTAAATAAAAAAGCGATATAGATAGAAAGCATAGAGAAATATTGAAAGAAATCAGTAAAATATGAAAAACCAGTGAAAAATGTGAGGGCGAGTGAGATGCGTTTTCGAGGTAAAATATCAGACCTTATCGACTTGAGTGACCCGATTGAGAAGATCGTCGCGTCGACATCGCTCTGATAAGCAATCCTTTGCTTATACCTTAAGTCCATTAATCAGAGGTTCGTAAAGTGAGGAGGGATTTTATTAATGGTGAGGCTATTTCTTAAATTATAGAAATATTTAAAGAAATAGCCTTAATATGATAGTTAATTCTGCCCAGGTTCGCAAAGGGGTAATTGCAATTTCTGGACGAAAAGCCATGTTAGTGAGTTGGTTATGTTTCCTGTGAGTTGCTGTATGTAATAGCTATCCAGAAACAACAGCTATATTTAGTGCATTTGCAAATAAAATATACCACCATTTCTTTTTGCGAATCTGTGACGGTAGTTTCTCACATTTTATACCCCACCCACTCCAGAATTATATTTATGAATCAAAGTTTGTTGTTCTATGCGTATCTTTTTCTTCTATTAATCAGAATATCTTGAAATTAGTTGTATTGGGAGTTGAAAAAATTTTAATTAGAGAAAATAATCACTGCAGACTTATTATTCTGGCGTTACATAATTACTTATCCGACACATTTAAAACTACATCCCTCCCCCAAGATTACAGATAAAAAGGATTTTTTTGCCAAAATTAAAGCATTAACCTTTTAACAAGAGAAAAGGATTTCCGTTTCTGAATTATAAGATTATTGTCCTTTTCATTTTATTTTCAATGGAAACTAACAATAGAGAGATTCCTTCTTTCACAGAATAGTCACGACTGGTCAATGTTCCCAATTGGGAACATGAAAATTGAACGAATTATTGCAAATGCGTTTGTTATTTATATAATTATATTGTATATGATATTAGTAATGTGGACATTTTTAATTATGCGTACTTATGTTTAGGAAGTTTAGATTTTTTTTTAAATTTTGGGGTAATTTCTATGCAACGCACAAAATAAAATGCAAAAATACACCATTTTTAAGAATTTCTGTAAATTTCCCATTTTATATCGGAATCATAATTTCTATATAAAAAGTCAAGCCTACTTTAATTATAATAACATTTTTTCAAAGCAATATGAACGATATTTTATTTTTAAATAAATTTTCAATTTGATGTTTCCAATTGGGAACATTGGCCTTTAAACGATTAATGCTTTTCCGATTCAAGAAAATAAATCTCCTCTTAAAAAAAGAGCAAACTCACTTAAAACAGTTCTCTCAAAGCAAAACATCTTTGTTATGTATTTTAATATTAATGTTGCTCACTAAAGTGTCTGAATAAATCATTCAAAAATAATACTGTTGATGCAGGTTTCAGAGAACATGATATGCCATTTAATACTTTAAAGATATATTTGTAAAATGTTGCAGTTTGAATTTTATTATATCGAAATTTAATTTAAAATGTATAAGTAATTGATTTAGAAAGCGCATAACTGACTGACATTTAAAAGTATAAAAAAATTCCAACGGAGATGACAATGCGTAATTTGTTCTCGAAGAAAGTTCCATAACTAACTTTGAAATCGGATGTTGATATTTCTTCACTGCGAAACTAAATAATTAGCACCTGCAGACAAGGGTATAAAGAGGCACAAAACCATCCTGTCAAAAACGATCCTGGCTGTTTGATGTAAAAAAATGGGTATCTGCTGGGTATAGCGTTTCGAAAAGGTTTTTATTTAATTCAAACGCTAACCCGTTAAAAAAAGATTTCAATTTTTTGAGTATCTCGAAAAATTTAGATCTCCCTGAATTTATATATTTAAGCAATTTTACAATATGATTTGTATTACAAAAATCAATTCATATAAGTGTTTATTTCTTTTATATTCCTCTTTGAAATGATCAAGCGATCCAGTGGCGAATCTAGGATTCGGGGCGGGGGGGCGGGCTGAGGTCATAAATCTTTGTATCGTCGTGATGAATGCCAAACCTCAAGGCTAAAGTAAACTAAAACTTTTTAACTTTACAGACCTGACAATAAGAATCATGAAAAAACAATATAATACTTTTGATAATTTAATAAAAATTACAATGAAATAACTAGCCAAAATGCCTTCGACAGCGTCAAACCCACAAGTGCAAGTGGAATGACTACAAAAGTAGGAAAATTTTCGAGCCTGTCAAGCCAAAAAGTAATGTTGAAACGTTTTTATTATTTTTTAACAAGAGGGAAATTAAGAAAAAACAGTTGTAATGATGTTAAATAAAATCAAGAATTCTGGCTTGGCTTTGGGGAGGGCTGTAGCCCGATAGCCCCCGCCAGATTTGAAACTGATGCGGTCATAATATGTTTCATTTTTTATATAAATCCTGCTGTTCGTAATCGTTTTCGATCATGGGAATTGGAGTTTTTCCAGTTACAAAGAAGAACCAATAAAAAAGTTGATTTCAAACAATCCGAAGTAATTTAATTTGCAATTTTCTTTGCAATCCATTGATATTACTTATGTTAAATTATACAGAGTGGTTGAAGAATGATGTATTTACCCGTATCTGAATTAAAAAGGAAAAAAAACTACATTCATCTAGTTTACAACTGATATTTACTGACAAGTTATAATTACAAACACGCCGTAATATTTCAAAGTAATGGCCAATAAATGTCTGTCATAGCATTTACGACAGCATTAAGATGAACTCTGGAGAAAACGATAAAATATAAAATAAAGCATTGAGACTTTATTTCATTAACTGCTCCCTAGATGCCGCTATAGTCTCTACAGCAACAGCTGAAACACAGCAACAAACTGACACAGCTGCAGAATAAGAAAAACACAGGAAATTATTACAAGAACAAACTCATCTGAGAAAACAATATATTGAATATCTCTAAATATGTCTATGAAATTTTCAGACCATTACAATTAAACTGATTTAAGGTCGAAATTTAATAAAATTAGCTATGAAAGTGTTCCTGCCCTTCCTCGACATTTTCATTCTTTTATTTTATATCACTGGAAGCATCGCTGCCTGAATGCAATAAAAGTACAACCAGAAATTTCAGAATTGATTTTTGTATCCACTAGAAAAAGATAAAGTTATTCGTAAAGTTCCTTAAGAATAAAAATATTTACACGAACTGGAAACTCGAAGTTATTGGAGGGATTTACGGTTGTGGGTAATAAACAAAAATGTATTTATCTAAATTTCTGAATCATTTTTTTCACGCATTGCTATCGAATTTTATTTCCGTGAAATTTGATATTACCACTGAGATCGCATCAATGTTAGAGAGAATTGATCGGGAAATTTCTATACCAATACTTTGAAAGCGTTATCAGAATTTTTAAAATCACCCTTTCACATTCAAGACATTCAAATTTTGTTAAAACATAATATGTAGTCTTCCCAAAAAGTCAAATATATGTCTTCGATATTTCTTCCATACGAATTCATAAGGCGTAAAAGATAAAAATTGTTCCTCATGAGTACGACATTATGGTATACTTCAGAAGAAATCAGTTAGAAATTAATTTAAAGCTGTCGTTTCTCCACCCATCCTGCTACCTTCTTCCTTTTTTTTTTTTGAATCTATGTATATATATATAAGAGAAAGGGACTCACTCATCACAAAATCTCCCAAACCACTGAACTAGAAACTTGAAATTTGGCAGGTGGTTACTTTTTGGGTTGTAAGTGCTCACTAAGAAATGAGTTTCAAAACTTTAATTAGAATTTTAATTAATTAAAAATTACCCTACATTTTGACGTTTTAACGCAATAACTTCGGAGCCTATTATAGCACAAAAACCATTTTTACATCAATTTAAAGATAAAAAAATAGCTTTTTAATGACACTAATCTTATTGCCAAGTGAAATTTTGTTCAATTCTAATTAATTTTTCAAAATGTTTTCAAATATTATTTGTAACAGTGTTTTTATTGTTGTAAATAAAATTCAAACCGATCTCATTATTTCAGCAAATCTCTTTTTCACGCGCTTTTGCAATTGTTACGGTTGTGATAGCATAAATTGGTTTCAAGGGAAACAAACTCCGGAGCAGAATTTTAATATTTATTGCATTGTTCAAATATTATATCGCACCTGCTCCAAAGTAATGTTTTTTTTTAAAACGTGGCAACATATATTTGATTTCAGGTTGTGTGTGTGCGTGCATGTGAGGTAAATTGAAACGATTATTACTCTCTCTTCAAGCATTTTACTTCTTGCCATTTTGAAATTAAAAATTTAAAACGCTAGTTTTTATTCAAACTTTGGTTAGGCTTAAGAACATACTACTGCCGCCAAAGCTGAATTTTCTCAAGTGATAACTCATCAAATTTTGTATTAGATTTATCGCAGTTCAGATCTAATGGTAGGAAGACAGCATAACGGTAGAAGAAAGAGTCGTGAAGTTGGTGAAGGGAGAATAACACGCTTAATTTAGTAAAACAAAAACTGAATTAGTGAATAATTTAGTTAATAAACTAGTAAACTTATTCAGTAAAACTTAATTTAATAAAATTAGCTTTTCAATGATACCAATTTAATTCTCATGCGACATTCTGTACAATTTTGGAAATGTTTTCAACTGTGCTCCAGAGTCACCTGCAGCCAGAAGTTAAAGACCAAGAATCTATACTTATAAAAGGAACTGTTTGCGTGCGTTGGTACGTTCTTCCGCGCGATGTCCAGACGAGTCTAACGCACTCACAGCCATGACATTTGGCACACAGGTAGTCGTAATGGTGACTCAATGCACCTGGAAGCCAAAATTTTAAATTTTTTTCTAGAAAAGATTTTATTTTATATTTTGTGTTGTTTTCGGTGATTTTTCGCACTAATTTCTCAATAGAACGGTTTCTGATAATTGTACGAAAACAAGATATACACCATCGGAAAGAGCAAACGATTTTCGTTCTAATGAAGTTTGTTTGGTACGTCTAACGTAATTTACTGAATTTTGAGAAAATTTTGAAAAATAGTCACTTTTATGGTAATTTTTAATAAGGATTTCTTCTAATTCTAACAACTCTATAATTTTCATTTTTTTCAGCTTATGACTAGAAAGTTTCTGTCGGATTTAAAACAAGAAGGGTTAAAATATCTTTTTCCGTTTTCTTTAAATAAATTTTTCCCTGATCAGTTCAGACAGTTTTTTTGCCAGAGAGATTTAAGAGCGAGAGTTTCTCCGGACGGTCTCAGAAAGCATTGTTTCAATTTCATTGGCTGGTGCGAAATACTAAATGTCCCAGTAATTATACTATGCGATCGAAGTGTCAGGTATCAGGCTAGTAGTTTATATAGCTATAATAAAAGTAACATCCTGAATGACAATAGAATCTATTTCTTTCATAGACAAAATGATTAATGTGAAAAATTCTTTTGAAATAATGTGCGAACTAATTAAAATGTGCAAATTTATTTATTTGAATAATTTAACGAATGTGTTGACACTCTTGTTCTCCAATGATAAGGAGCAGTTTATTCTCGTGAAATCAGTTTAAATCTTGAAAAATTTAATATAACAATTTTATAATATTAAATTATTCAAGATTTTTCTTAATTTTCATAAAATTCAGAGTTTAAATTTAGATTGGTAATTCATTTGAAGTTCTTAGAGGACAACAAAGTTAGAGCAATGACTTGCAACCTGCATATTAAAAAAAATCATTAAGATGTTCTGTAAAATTTCTGAAATGAAACACACAATGCATCAAATTTAAGATCATTCGTATATTCATTAAACAAAAAAATTGTGCATAGTAACAGCTCTGATAGCAATTATAATTGACAAACAGTCTCTCGAAATATTTGTTTCTTATAATCCTATACATTAAAAGGCAAAATTGGACGGCTCTCATAAAACTGATTGAACTGGATTATAAGCAATAAAGTCAAAAAATTCAAATAAGCATATTTGCAGAAAATAAAACACATGAACTACATCAAAATGTGCCGGTTTTCTATAATACAATGATCATTTTGTTTCTTGTTTCGTAGAAAAAGTAGTTAGTTTCAGTACTTCCTAATATAACAAGATAATTTCGTGTCTTATTTGCAATTAAAAGCATCAGCATAGGGGCTCTGTTCCTTGCCATTTCCTAGGAGGAATGATGCGGCATCCTAAATGTATTGCTGCACAAATCTTATTAGCTTCACTTTTTGCAGTGAGGACACTGTGCGTCTTAGCACAGTTATTGTAAAATGATAATTATTGTTCAGATTAATTGAATTATTTTAATGATATAATTTAAATCAGAACACAATAAAATTTGGTGGCCTTGAAAAAGGTATTTTTCTTGCTTTTGTAAGCATTTAGAATAAAAATTAAACATTCAAATGAAACTAACAAAGAAAGTTCTGAAACTGCAGAAACGAAATAAAAATAAGAAAGGAGAAGTTCGGGTCCGCGCCGTAGATTTTTCGTGAAAACGTCGAAATAAAATCATGAAACAAGTGTTAAGCATTAATATGTAATTTAATTATTACTCTCTTTAAGACATTATTTACACAGAATAGTAAAATGGTTACAGAATAATAAATCACAGGCTACCACAGTCCCTTGCTACATGCAATAAACTTGTGATTTATCTATTCTGTAACCATTATGCTACTTTGTGTAAATATTGTATTAAAGATATTGATAATTAAATTACATATTAATAGAAAATACTTGTTTCATGATTTTATAAAGACGTTTTCAAGAAAAATCTACGGCGCTGTCCCAAACTACGCCTTTGTTATATTTCATTTAGAGTAGCATATGATGGCGCCATCTATTGACAGTATATAGAACTGCATTTCGCGTATACGCAGAAAAACATTATTTACTACAAATGCTCATATTTCGCGTTGTATTCAAATTTTAATACATTGTTTATTTTACGTATTGTCAAGTATTCTGTAAGTTTCGTATAATTCGAAAGAAAACTTTGCATGTTATAATAAAAAAACATGCGGAGTTTGAAATTTTCAATTTAATACCGATTTTTACTTATATTCTGATAAATATTTTTATTGTCTCACTTTGGGTCCTAGCAATACTCGTCAATCTCTTTAAAATGACACCAGAATCAACCTCCTAGCTAATAGTCCAGTCAACGAAGGCCAAAAATCGATGAATAGAAAAAAAATGGTGTAGTTTTGAAATTTGGCACAGTTGTTGGGGATAGTGTCCTAAACAACATATAAAATTACCTTAGAGTTGCGCGGGGGGTACAGGGGTTTAAAGGGGGCTTTTTCAGTTTTTCTTAAATATTTCGAAAACTATGGGTTATAGAGAAAAAATCTCAATTACAGAAATAAACTACATTAAATTCCCTACAAGAAAAGACCTACATCTTTATTTTAGCATCAGTAGTTAAGAAGATATAGGGAGTTGAAAAAGTGAGAATTTTTGAAATTCCTTATTGTAATGGTAAAATCAATAAAAAAATGCCGAAGTAACAACCTTCATAAGCACCGCATGCATATATAATAATTTTATAAAGACAGTATTGTATGTGTTGAGAATAGTAGTAGTGTGGGGGTGGGGGCACAAATATATTTGATGAACAGTCGTGATCCCTTCCTCCCCTCAATCCGCTTCTCTCCATATGATCAATTCTGGTCGAGTCAACGAAGGGAAAATAGAAAAATAAATGGTGTAGTTTTGAAATTTGGCACAGTTGTAGGGAATAGTCCTCTAAACAACATACTAAAAGTCCCCGACCGTGGGGGTTACTCCGGGGTTACAGGGGGGGTTAAAGGGAGGCTTTTTCAGTTTTTCTTAAATATCTCGAAAACTGGGTTCTAGCGAAAAATACTCAATTACAAAAATAAAGTCCATTAAATTCCCTACAAAAAAGCCCTACATCTTTATTTTAGCATCGATAGTTTAGAATATATGGGGAGTTGAAAAAGTGAGTATTTCTGAAATTCCTTATTGAAGTGGTAAAATGAATAAAAATGTCGAAGTAACAACCATCAGAAGCACCTCATGCCTATATAATAATTTTATAAAGGTAGTATTGTATGTATTGGTGTCGGGGCGGGGGGGGGCACAAATATATTTGATGAACTGTCGTCATCTCTTCCTCCCCTCACATCCGTTCCCCTCCACAAGATAATTTCTACTCAGTCGCTTGGTTCTGTAAACGCTCCAAATGAGTATATTAAGACAATATAATCTAAATATACATAAATAGGATGAGTTTAACATAAAAGCTCGCAACATTAATTTTTTCCACATTCACAACATATGTTTTTCAACACCTAGTCAACATATCACTCACTGTAAAAATGTGTTGGGGAATTCCAGATTTTACTAGAATGTATAACTCTGGGCGAATACTGGAATAACAGTTTTAGTAGAACAAACGAATACAGACGTTTCCTGTGTGTGTTAGTGCTCGTGCGTTATATTAACATTATTTATAGATTCACAGTATGATGCAATGGCTGAAAAGTGTTCATTATGTGAAGATTATGTTGTGACTGATAAGTGTGGTGTAGGTGAAAAAGGAATAGATGGGTTGATTAAGGCAAGTATTGCAAGAAAAGATGGGAAGCACGAACTATTCAGAGGACAGAAAAAGATTGTTCTTCATGCTTCTTGCA
>BGPR01011030.1:0-50156 GCA_013235015.1 Araneus ventricosus | reverse complement strand
ACATTCTTTTAGTAGCAAATAAATTAGTTTAGCATTGTAATATATGTAATGAGAAATTATATATAATATTGTAATAATAAAATAGTGTAACATTAACCAGACTAAATATTTTTTATCAGCACTTTCATTTTATTGCATTTCACACAGCAAACCATTTTTAACTTAGAAAGCTTTGTATAGGAGATAACTAAGTATACTTAATACACATCTCAAAATTGCTTTGCTAACTTGGAACACATATAACAATAGCTTTTAAGGTTATTATTATTCCCAGTCGTATTATACAGCATTATATTGATAAAAATACACGAATGCACAAATGTTTAAATTATATTGCATACTGTGTCACCAGATGACTTAAAGTAACAAAAAAAAGGAATGTTTTTTTTTATTTGCTGTTGAAAAGGAACCATACTTTTACTTTTCTATCCATTTAAAAAATATAATGAAACAGCCTGCTAGCTTTCAAAACCTTCTTTTTGCTGTAATTGAATGTTTTGTATATATGGTTCATCAAAGATGGTGAGGATGGAAAATACCTATCATATGCTAATTGCATGAACTCGTCACATCCACTGGCACATGTCCCTCAAAGTATAAATGTTTTACATGTTAATTCTAAAAAAAGATTAATTAGAATAATTCTTCAGCTAACGATCTTATTGAAATTTAGTATATTCTAAATTATGTATAACTTTTCGATTGTATTTATTAACACCAAAAATAATTGTTAGCACGTTTTAAAATTATCTTGATTTCTGAATCACTGAAATCTAATTATAGATCAACTTTTTTTTGTTTTTATTGCGTGACTGTACAATACATTAAAATCTAGTTATTCAATGTATTTTCTTACAGATTATAAAATAAAATATAAATACTAACAAAGTAAATCTCCTTCTTTCTAGCTAATTTTCTCAAATAAATAAACTATATACCTTTAATGTGAAAATAAGAAAAAAGATTTACATTGATATTTATTTATATAATATTTTCTCACTTTTTTTCAGCTTAATAGCTATTAATAAATGCTATAAAAAGTTTTCTAAGACAACTACACTCTTCTGAATCAATAGATAAATTATCAAGTTAATTGAAAATGTGATTAGAATAGGATTTACATTTGCATCAATTCAATTTTTTAATTGTAGATTTTTTAAAATGCAAATTATCAAACCATTACTAAAAATGCACAAAAATTGAATTGTTCACTGAAGAAACTTAAATGATAGGTTTTAGAAAGAAATTACTTGGATATTGTTGAGAAACACAGTATGTGAATTTTCAAAAATATGATGGCGAATTGAAATTCAAGTACGAAATGATTTTAATGAAAATTTTTCTATATTGTTTTGCCCACATTGGGTAACACTGTTATATAATGAATATGTGTAATGTTTCAAATAAACACCATTAAAACAGTTTAATGCAAAATATTGTTTTATTACACAACAGAGCCCACTTTTCAAATTACTTTCCATGGTTGTATGAATGTTTATTGTATTCAATTTCAGACACAAAAACAATGTTCAGTATGCAAAAAAAAATTGTAAATGACATAATTTAAAATTATAACGCATAAAAATGGATTGTTCAGCTAACGAAAAAGATTATGGTTCCTCAAAATAATATTTGTAACTAGAGTAATAATAATATTTTTAACGCTTCATATACTTTCTCAAACTACAATGGGAAAAGATTACAAACTGAAAATTAGCAGAAAATATTTTTAGATTTTTTCCCCTTATATTTAACATTAGAAGAAATTTATAGTCATCTACGAATTTCAAAGTTGCTTCTACTTTTGTACTGTAGCAAACTCATAAACTGATACGATGAAATAAAAATATTTTGAATGCACATGTATAAGATTTTATGTTTAAAATAAAGAAAAATACCAACCCAAAAATCGAGTTGTTAAATTGTCAGATGAAGCCAATAATGTAGCACAGAGACTTCAAATTTCATGATTTTTTTTAAAACCAAATAATCTCTTCAAGTTTTCTTAGGTAGACAAATCCAATATAATTTAATAAACTAAGCACATTTAGGAAAGGTCAACAATTATAAAACAAATAAGTTACATAAAAAAGTACTATAAAATAATCTAAACATAATATGAAAAAAGTTAAAGATGCATGTATATCTTGAATTATATATCATGCCACTTCAAGAAAATCAATTACAACTGTGGTGCAAGCAAATACATGCAGTCACAGATGAAAAAAGATCACCTTGTTGGCCAGATTTAAGCCAAAGGGCTGTCTTCTGTCTCCACAATGTACCTTCAAGTGTCGAAAGCAGGTTCAGAAATATGAAATGGATACACATCCATTTTTATGTTGAATATAAGGCATTTGGAAAATGCAGTTATCTTCATTCACAGAAAACAGATTTGCTTAATCATACTAAAAATGTATATGTAACTTTACAGTGAATATAAATTATTAATGCATGCTAAAAATAACATGCATTAATAATAAATTGCATGCATTATAATAACATGCAATATTATAACATTATAATACATAACATGCATTAATAATAAATTATTAATGCATGCTAAAAACATATGTAACTAACTGTAAACATAACTAATTAAAACATATGTAACTACTAACTAAATTTTCATTGGTTTTCATACTTAATATAATAAAAATATCAGTAATTTCCAAATACTATTATTATTATCTCGATTTCAGAAAATACATTATTATCAGAAATAAATTTTACATAAAATAAACATTTAAATATTTTAATATTGTAAAAATACTTTTTATATATAAACTAACAGTTTTTACAATTTACAAATAGTAGGCAAACGACAAGTTAAAAATAGTAGATACCAAGAATACAAAACAGATGATGCATCATGATAATAATAAATAGTAAATGAAGCAATAATATAAATAGAATACAAATCGGAATAAGGGGGAAAAAAGCCAAAGACACTTTGCTAAAAAATAATACATATAAAATTAATACACTGTGAAATTACTAATTGTAATATACAAATTAGGGTAAATGTGGAGTTTACGGTACCCAACGAAGTAAGTGGGTACAATAAACTCCACATTAACCCAAATTAGGTTTCAAATTATTATATTCAACCATATTGGAGAACAATCTTTAGAAAAAGAAAATTAAAGTTTGCTCATACAAAAATACTAGCTATGAGGAAACTCCAAACTGAGAATTAAATAAAAAAAGTAAAATACGAATAATGAATAATAAAGCATAATACGAATAAGTAAATAAGAATAAAGCAATATGAATAAAATACTCAGATCATTTAACTAAATACCAAACACATATAAAACTGAATAAGGCAAAATTAAACTGAGGACACTTTACAAAAGCACACTACATCAAAAATTATATTCCCCATACATATAAATGATAAGAAAACAGAATAAAAACTAATCAAATTTACTAATAATCAAATAGCAATATCTAAGAATTAAATGCACCTTTTTAACATAATTACAATAACAATTAATAGAAACTATCCAACAAAAAAATAAGTACAAATGACAACATCAAGAAGAAAAAAAAAATCATTGTTAGAAATTTTCATTGGGATCAATTAAAGTATTCATTTTTCGAAACAACTTTTTAACATTAATTAAAGGGTTATGGAAGTTACACAACATGCAAATAATAAAAAAAAAATAGAATTTATATTGTGTAGGGGATAGGTCTCTCAAAATATTTGTATATTTTGATTCGGGATATAGCCCTTTCTACTGTTACTCGTACAGTTGATATCTTGCAGTTTTCAATTCTATCAGATGCATCACGCTGTATACAATCCTTTAAAAATTTAGGGTATTTCAATTTACAACTTATTTTTTGAAACTCTTGTTCAATCTGAAAACCTTTATCTGCCATCACAACGTCATTTGGTTCCAACAGATCCATCAGTTGGCTTTTAATAAAGAGCTCCTTATCCGATATACTACCACAATATAACGGTGAAATGAAGCTGATGGTCCCTGACGGCCTAATGCCTATCATACCTTTTAAAGTATTTGTGTTTTTGTAGAAACTGAAGGTCATTTGCTGCTCTGCTGGACTGTTAGGTTTCTGTATTGGAAACTCAGTACAGTCAACAATGACTCTACAGTCTCTGTTTTCAGAATAGAACTGCCTTGGCATTGACTCAACAACTTTTGATTTCGAGGGAAATATATGTAACAGTTTAAGCTTTTCATAAAGAACTAAAATGTCTCTAATTTCACGTCTGATAATCAGAGATGTAAAATAAAAACTGATTTGAAAACTTCAAAGAATAGGCGTTAGATAAGACACTAAGAAAAATTTGTGATTTTCGGTCGAAAATGGGTTTTCAACGTAGGCGGATACCTTAAAAGTTTGCCACTTTAATAATTTATTCATTCCGATTATTACATAATTGTTTAAAAATAATAATTAACATTTGTAAAACAATGATGATTACTGTGTAGTTTTTAAGTTAAATCTTTTTAATCTAATTAATTCTTAACTAATTCATATGTTCAGTAAAGGAAATACTTAAGTAATAACCTCTTTATGCACCATTTTTAATAAGTCTTTACTACTTTGGGCTCATTGCAATAAGCCTGAATTAAAACACGCTGTTTGAGCAAACTATTGTGAATTTTCTAACTTGTTTAAAGATGTATAGGCTAATTACAATAAGCCTAAAAATAATCAGGCTAATTAAAAAGTAGTCAATAATTTTCCAATGTGCCAGGCTGATTGCAAAATGACCATGCTCTTTGCAGTAAACCGGATTATGTCAATTCGCCTACGACAATCAAATCTGTTTTTACACAAATCCTTTTTAACGACTTGTTTCATCTCTGTCACTTTTACTCACCAAATCTCCTGGCGAGCACATGAAAACATAATGAAATTATAAGGAAAATTACAGTAATAGAGGAAATCGAATAATAGAGGTGAAAAAACTCAAGAGAGACAAATGAGACATCACTGCCAAGCTAGAACCCTTCAAAACAGCAAAATAAAAGAAGTAAAAAAGAATCATAATTTTCAAAATAAAGTTACGAGTGTGGTTTCAACATCTAATACAAAAAGTACAAAATTCAAATATGTAAAATGCCAGAGAGAAAAATTTCACGGACTGTATAAATATCCAGAATTTATAAATCTTTCTGTGAATGACAGATGTGAATTCGTTAAAAAGAAACAACCTTTGATTTAATTGTCTGAAATTTCATGCCGTTCGGAATTTCGCGTCGACTTAATGAGACGTTATGACATGGTCCGATGTCAAAAATGTTCTAAGAAACTTTCAACATTGCTTCATTACGAGAATGAAAAACAAAACAGAATCGAAAGACCGATAATCGGAGATAGTATAAATTCTCAAAGCATCACGGCGTTATCAAGTCTCAATCCAAACGCTGCGAACTTTGAATCATCATATGAGAGTAATATATTTTCCGGTATAACGGTGACTGGAGGCGAGGTGAGGCAGACAAAAACAGCAATTCTCTCAACTGCAAATATTTTTGTAAGAGATTGCTTTTGAAACTTAAAATTAGCCAGAGCTTTACTAGACGTCGGATCCATGTATTCATTCATAACAACCGAGTTCGCTGAATTATTGCAAATTAAAAAGGAAAAAATATCTATTGCGGTTTCTGGTTTGAATAGTGCTAAAATAAATGTGAGTTCAAGAGTATGCACCGTAGTTTCTAATAAAAGTGACTTTGAGATGCGATTAGAATTTTTATGTGTTCCTAAAATCTCGAGTATGATTCCTATAGATTATTTGCAAATTCCTAAAGAGCATTTGCCCTTGAATATTAAACTCGCTGATCCTTATTTTTATCGACCTGGAAAAATTGATGTGTTATTGGGAGCTCAGGTATTTTACCAACTCTTAGGATTCGGACAACTTGAAATGCCCAATTCTGAACTAAAATTTCAGAACTCTGTGTTTGGCTTTATAGCCACTGGCAGCACTTCAAATTCACAATCCGAAAAAATGAAATATACTCATTTTGGATTTATTTATGATTGCAGTGATATAGGAAATGACATCAAAGAATTTTGGCAGCTTGAATCAATAGGAATTAAAGATGATCCTAGGTGCAATGAGGTAGATCAATCTTTAGAGACATTTGAAAAAACTGTTCGCTACAAGGATAACCGTTATGAGGTTGAATTACCATGGAAAAGGGATTGGCATGAGCTTAATGATAATTATAGTGTTGCGAAAAAGAGACTACATTCACTTGTTCGGAGATTAAAGAAAAATCCTGATCTAAACTTGCAATATCGTGAAACCTTGCATGACTATGAGAAGAATGGCATAATAGAAAAAGTGCCTAATCCTGAAAACCCTATAAACAAATCGGTTTTCTATATGCCTCACCAATCAGTGTTTAGGGAAGAGAGTTTGACTACAAAAATGCGTATTGTTTTTGACGCGAGTTCAAGTCATAGCTTTCAGCACTTGAGTTTGAATGATTGTCTTTGGCCTGGCCCAAACTTGAATTCGAATATATTTGATATTCTAATAAATTTTAGCTTGAACAAATTCGCAATTATATCTGATATTGAGAAAGCGTTTTTACAATTAACGCTAGATGAAAAAGACAGAGATGCAATGCTTTTCCTATGGACATAAAACGATACTCTAAAGTTTATAGATTCAATCGTTTACTCTTCGGAGTAAGATCCAGCCCATTTCTCCTTTCTGCCAGCATTAAAACGCACCTGAAAAAATTCCATGATGAGTTCCCGACCACGACAAAATGTTTGAATCGATGTTTTCATATCGATAGCTTCATTTCTGGAGCTGATAGATTTTTTAAAATACTCGCGACGGCCCAGCCTACCCTAAAAAGGGTGTAAGGCAAAGAAGGCCGCTGGGGAAGCAAAGAAACCCCCAAGGCGCGTCGACCAACGACAGGCCCCAGCCCCCGAACCAGCATTTATTGAGTCAAAGAGAAAAGCTTACAAACATTGCCCATAGTGGCAGTAAAATATAAAAAGGGTGCGGGACACATAAAGAATAAAAAAGGTGCCGGACACACAAACTGAGTAAACGTAGTTACAAAAATGAAACACCAATACATACTATGCTCAAACAGGAGCAGAAATTAAATACAAAAGGTGCCGGACACAACACATAACGTCGTAACACAATTGATAAAAAGATACAAGCCATGAAGTCTCAAGCTACCGACTCATCGGTCGCCACGAAAATATACAATTAAAATGTTATAACAGATCAGCATTGCCGTTACGAAAGTAAAATATCTTGAAACTGTCGAATCAGAAATTTCAAACAAAACAGATAAAAATTCATTTGAAATTCCAGTTCTTAATTTTACAAGAAACAGGAAAAAAAGATCAACAGGTCGCTTACAGAAATTTCCCGTTTGAAGGTCCTCTTCAACATTCAAAAAAGAATAAATGCAAGAAAACTTTTTTATTGTGAAACCTGTTGGTGCCTACATCTTAGTGTCATTCGATATATTCTCTGGGATGAAGGCATTTTTCCCAGGGGAATTTTGCAATTCTCTAAGCTCATCTTTTAGCTTATTCATCCTGTCCATAACATCGGAAAAAGTCAGAGTGCATTCTACTGTAATCAGAATTTATGTAAGTTCTTTCAATAATTAATTCTTTTATATTTACATATTAAATTTCTGAACATGTATTCATTATATACCATATTAATTTTTCAACTTTAATGACACTTTTAATAAATTAGTTCAACTGTATTACCTGGATTTCAGGCATATTTCCCAAAGTATTCACTAGATGAATAAATTATTAAGACATTTATCTACTAATTTTAAGCTAGGAGTGACAAATTTTGCTACGGTTGTTTGTTTACTTTCATCAATAAAATACAGATTTTGATTTTGGGAAAAGAAACATAAAGTAATAATTGTATTAAAATTTTCCAAACGATATTCTGAACGATTATTAATTTTATTAAACTTTTGTCAAGTAAATGAGAAGTGCATTCACTGTTTTGTTCCGTCTGGCTGCATATTGTTTCCATCTGTTGCTGATGGTGGCAAACCGACTCTTGGTATCTTCTTTGGAGACGATAATAGGAACAGCTTCTTGTTTCAACAACCTGCTTCTTGGAAGTGTTATGGAACTTGAAGGCATAAAACCTTGTCTTCCAATATTCTTCAACCAAACTTAAAAAACTTTTTATCTCGGCAAACAGTTTTGGCTTTAGCATTAGAGCATCCGACCCATAATACTTCAGCTTCGTAGCGCGACGGAAGTTGTTAACTGCAGACCCATCGGCAAAAGAGGTGCGGATTAGCGCTTAGATGACATGCTCAGCTTCGACCATTTTGAGTAGACTCGTGACCGTGAATTGACTCCATTATGCGTTCGCCTTCTTATATGTATGAGTTTTATGTGAAATAAGAGGACTAAAAACTAGAATGAAGTCTACGTTTCCCCCTCAGGGTCTCGCCTTGTTTAGGTGATTACGGCTGTCCCAATCCCGAGGTTCCCAGGGATCTTTACTCCCTTCATGTTTACCCTTCTCTACTACGCCTTCTGCTTTCTGCTGATCCTTTCTATCCCTCGACGGCAAGCTAGGGATCTCTCCATGAGAAGCTGTTGCCACTATGTTTGCTACTTGCTTCTCATGGACAGGCAAAAACCCCACGTGTTGGCCGTGCGTGGCGACCCTTTAGACGGGTGGTGCACTGTTGGTCCCCGGTGTATCAATTCGGCTGGTATCCTAACCGTCTGGTTAGTCTGCTAGGTATCAGACGAAAGTGTCATTCTCTGGGGCTTGGCGCTAAGTGTGGTCAACGTTCCTAGAGATGACTCTGAGTGTATAGGTCCCGGTTACTACCAAGGTAAGTGCCGAGGATGGGAATTCCCAAAGCCAGTGGCTGACTTCCCTTGTGGCGCTCCGTGGTGGGTGGTGTCGTCGGGACCCGAATTTTTTTGATTTATTGCATGGATTTTTCTAACACTCTGCCACGTTTACCTATTACAGAAGAGACAAGATTTCTCATCTTGCACACACCAAAGACTTTTTATAAATTTCACCTTTTCTTAAAACTTAATTTCTTCAATTATTGGTGATGTTAAAGATACGATAAAGCTTCCGTCCGGTGATCTCTTTATTGAGGCAGCATCTAAGACACAGATTTCTGTTATGCAGTCTTTAGAGAAACTTGGTGATTTCCCAGTTGACTACTTACATGACTTCGAATTACTCTCGAGGCGTGATCTCTGAACCGGATCTTTTCGACTGTTCGGAGTCTGAACTGAAACAGTCAATAATTGCAATCCCAAAAAGTTTGCGCAGCCCACTTCATAAAAGTTAAATGTAAGGGCTCTCTGATTCCGACAAAACATGTCATCCTGACTTTTTGTAGGCCAGAACTACCGAAATCTGTACATGCAGGCTATGTTTATGCGAAAGTTAAAACTTATATTCTGAATCCTCTGCATTGCTTTAAATGTCAAAGATTCGGACATTCATAGGGTCCTTGCAAAGGTACTAGCCGTTCTGCGAAATGTTTTTACTGCTTTGGTTCCCATCCTTCTTATTCTCATAACTGTAGTAAATGGAAAATGGAGAAAGAGATTCAAAGCCTCAAAGTTAAAAGAAATATTTCATATGCAGAAGCGAAAGAGTTGGTTTTAGTCTGGACACCCAAACCTGGTATTTCTTACAATGCTGCTATGCGGCCGACATTAAAATCTGCTGGTGCTCAAACAGAGATTACAGATATTATCACCTTAAAATACCGAGTCTTCTCCTCCCATTCATCCAAAAGCTTCTTACAATAAATTGGCTCTTGCGTCAGAGAACAAGAGCAATCAAACGCAAAAGTAAACTAAAAAGAATGAAATTGAGGCTCCTGCTTCTTCAAACAAAATACTCCGATATATTTCTACCTCTCAGTCATTGCATTAACGTGCTGTTTCGGTAAAACACTCGAAAGAATGGTCAATGCCCGATTCGTTCATTAGCTAGAGGTGAATAACCTTATACCATTGCATCAAAATGGCTTCCGCAAAGACAGATCTACTCTTGTCAACATACTTCAATTGGAGACTGAAATTCGCAACGCTTTTGTGCGGAGGAATCATTTAGTCTCCATTTTCATAGATATTGAAAAGGCTTAAGATCAATCCTTGCCGTTATGGCAAACTTCGAGCCCTCTTTGAATTTGTGTTTCTTGGTCAGTTACCGCTTTTTATTAAAAACTTTTTATCTCATCGTGTTTTTAAGGTCAGAATTTGCATAGGAAAATTAGTATTCTTACAACCTTGTTGTCCAATCAAATTATTGCTAATGCTTATACAAATTCCCATGCAAATAATATCTTTTCCGATGGAGGTTCTGATAGTGAATTCTCTTCCACATCCAATGCATTTCACAAAAAGAGTAAGAAAAATAGGAGATACCCACAGAAAGATGAAAATGCTTCAAAAAAGATTAAACAAACCTTTGAATATCAAATAAATACAAGCAATCGCTTTGCAAATTTGGAAAATGAACATGATGATCCCCCTCGGGTAGAAGATACCCCCATGAATAGCGATGATGAGATTAATAGATCCACCCAGCAGGATTCTTTTGAAAAGAATTCTGGAAAGCTAGAAAACCCAAACTTGAAAAACTTTCAGCAATCTCAAACACCTCAAAATGAAAAAGAATGTTCTATCAAAAAAAAGATTCCTTATGTCCCTCCAATAGTGATTGACAATCCTAAAAATGTACCGCAGCTCCTTCAAACCCTCTCAGCATTAACTGAAGAGATAGTTACTGGTCGAATGATCTCTAGCGACAAATTAAAAATCTTTCCTCCCACAAGTGAAGCCCACCGTAAAATTCAAAGGCAAATAACCAAAGATGGACTTAAATCCCACACCTTTGAACTTAATGACGAAAAGAAGATCAAAATTGTTATTCGAGGCCTCGATCCAGACCATGATGTTAGCGTCATAATGCAAGAATTAGCACGCCAAGGTTTTACTCCCGAATTATGTCACCCCCTGCGACACAGACAATCCAACAAAAACATGCCACTCTTTTTAATGGAGTTACCAAAAATCCCTAAATCCAAGGAAATCTACTATCTTGAATATATTGGTCAAATGAGAGTCTATGTTGAGTCCTTAAGTAAAAAACAAACGCCGGGCCAATGTTACAAATGCCAGGATTATTTCCACCATAGTAGTAGATGTACTAGAGATCCCAGATGCATGAAATGCGCGGGAAATCATTGGTCCAGGGATTGTCCCAAACCTAAAGAAACTCCTGCAACTTGCTTACTCTGCAAGGGCAATCACACGGCCAATTATTCAGGCTGCCCCAGAAACCCCCTAAACAGAAAATCTTTCACAACAGCACATGCTAACGCATGGTCTGATCCAGCAGCACTTGCCAAAGTCAAGGAAACCCCAAAATCTGATTCGAACCTAAAGCCAGTAACCCAATTTTTGCTCAGATCAGTGGAACTATCTCATAAAATGCCATCAAGTCAAGAAGAATTCTTTAAGCAAATGTCAACCATGATGTCCTCCTTCTTCAGCCAATTGGCTAATTTCCACCAAAGCCAAATCAGCAAACATATTCAATAGTCAACGCCACAATTGTCTAACTGTTCTCAGCTGGAACGCTGGGGGCATTAAGCCCAAATTTAACCAATTTAAATACTTCGCCCAAGATTGGAAGCCAGATGTCATTGCAATCCAGGAATCCCACCTAAACCCTGGAGATAAACTTAAATTAGTAAATTACACAACGTATAGAACTGACAGACTGACTCACCGTGGTGGTGGAACTGCTTTATTTATTAGAAATTCAATCGATCACTATCCAACTCCTATTGCCTCTGACTCTTTTGAAAATACCACCATTGCCATAGTCCTTCCGAACTCTCAACAAATTACTGTCTCCAGCATTTATAGGCCTCCTCACGGTATCATTTCTACCGATGAACTCAATAGAATTTTTAATTCAAATAATAAGTGCATTGCAGTTGGTGATTTCAATGCTAAGCACAGCGCCTAGAATTTAGGAAGACGTAATCAAAATGGAAACATCATCAACGACTACATCTGTAACAATAACCTTATTCTTCTCGCTCCTCCAGAGCCCACCCACTTCCCGCACAATGGCAACAATCCAAGCACACTTGACTTTGGTGTACTCAAGAACTTCTCCTCGGGTGATGCAACTTCCTTAAATGAACTCTGCAGAGATCATAATCCGGTATCCTTTGAAATCGACATAAATGCAAACATTCCTGCCATCACCAAAACTTTGAAAACAACCAACTGGATGAAATTTTACGATATTACCAAAGAGGCAATTCCAGGCAACCCCAGTATCAATTAAACTAAGGATATCGACGAGGTCATCAACAAAATTACGGCCGTAATTCTTACAGCTATAAACCAATCTTCTAAAGAAAAAATTATCAATGGTCCGCACAGGAAGTTGCCTCCTCGCATTACAAATAAAATCACCCTCAGAAATCAAATAAAAAAGAGATGGCAAATTACCTATGACCCTAGATTTAAAAGGAAATCCACCCAGCTCACCAATGAAATTAAAGCTGACATCAATCAATATGATCAAGACTCGTAGACCGAATGGCTTCTTAGCCTAAATCAGGAAGACCTATCTATCTACAACGCAACTCGGAAATTCTCAAGGAAGTTCCACAAAATCCCTCCTATTCTTGATGCGGATGGGCTCAAGTACACCCCCCTCGGAAAAGCGAAAGCATTTAAGTACTCGCTTGAAAATTCCTTCCAGACAAACCCTGAGCCTTACGACATTAGACACATCTCCGAAGTTAACAGAGCAGTTCAGCATTTCCTTAATAGCACGAGAGATGACAACTATATCAAACTTACCTCTCCCCTCGAAATTCAAGCTATAATCAAAAAGATCAATCCAAAAAAGGCTACTGGACCAGATGACATACCAAACAAAGCACTCAAGATGATTCCTCCAAATCTGCTCACTTGTATCACCAAGGTATTTAACAAATGTCTGCTTCACCACTATTTCCCTCCATCATGGAAGATTGCACATGTGCTCATGTTTCCAAAGCCTGGACAAAACCAGAAACTACCGGGCAATTATAGACCTATCAGTCTCCTGAGTAATCTAGGAAAGATCTATGAAAAAGTCATTCTAGCCAGACTAAAAGAACACTGCTCTGATCTACAAATCATTCCTGATGAGCAATATGGCTTCCGCCCCAACCACGGCTGTGTACATCAGCTTCTTCGTGTTACCAACTTAATCACTCATGGATTCAACAACAAACTTTATACTGGTGGAGTTTTCCTCGATGTGCGCAAGGCATTTGACAGAATGTGGCATAATGGCCTAATTTACAAACTGATTGCAAATAAATTACCTCATTATCTGATTGACATCATAACTCTTTTCCTGCTCAATAGAACATTTAAAGTTAAATTAAATAGTACCCTTTCTGAAACAGGCCATATTAAAGCTGGCACGCCACAAGGAAGTATTCTAAGTCCCCTTCTCTATACTGTTTACACTGCAGATTTTCCTGTGAACAACCACATCACAAACTGCTTCTTCGCTGATGACACGGCAATCCTGGCCCAGGGCAGCACTACTAAATTTTTATAAGAACTCTTCAACGTGGTCTTATTGAAATCGAAAAATGGTTTACGCTATGGCGTGTTGCCATTAACACCGACAAAACACGCTCTGTAATGTTCCGTAAAGGACATCCTAGGAATAATCTGCAATCTCTCACCTTTTTTTGAATAAGAGCTGTCTTGGGACAAGGAGGTTAAATACCTGGTTTTACCTTAGACTCAAACTTACTTTCCACAGCCAACATTGGGAATATAATAATTGACAAATTCTTGGGCGAAGGTTCACGTGGATCATACTCTTTGAATGGTAGAAAATCACCAGATTTCTCTCAACAAAGTGCTTCTCTTTAAGCAGATTCTTCGTCCATCTTACTTATGCATCGCAAATCTGGGGTCTTGCTGCCAAACTCATTCCCAAAAAAAAAGTGCAAATTATGTGCAAAACAAGATCTTGGTGAATTATGACCAATGCTCCTTGGTATATACGAAATACGTCATACACAAAGACCTCAAGCTGGAATCAACAGAAAATCATATCCAGTTCTCTCAAGGAAGTTCTTCCAGCAAATCACTAGAAATATTTAACCCAACGATTTTAGAACAATCACTTCTCACTAACAATAAGGGAAAAATATCCATTCCTTATACAACTAAATGGACTCTCCACCAAGCCTCCATAATGCTTTTGTCTCTATTTGCCTCCCCACTCTCTACATTCCAAACCATTTGCTCCATTTTTTCTGATTGTCTCCTCTGAATCACCTCCAAAGGTACAAGTACATAAAGTTTTTTTCATTGGCTGTTACACTCATTCTGGAGTAAAAGCCCCGCACCAACACTCTAATAACATCGAATTTAGTTAGGCATTGGATCAACGCTTTCAACCTTGTTCAACTAGGGGTGTCTCCTCACAGGGCAAAGTGTTTTGAGTGTTATCTTTTCACCATCCATTCTGAATTCTTTTCAAAATTTTCATCATCGGTTCCAGGCACATTATATGTTGATACTTACAGATTTTCATGCCAGGATCGAGTATGAGATTAATTGAGTAAAGCTGCAGATCATATGATTAATCTTGTCAACAGTGACTAAATGGTTATAATACCTCATTAAATGTAAGAGTTGTTAGTCCATTTCTGCAGAAAACGCAGTCCTCCCCCCCTGAACCTTGAAATCTATATTCGTGACGGATTATTCTGTGTAGTCCCGAGGTTCCGATTTAGGAGTAATTTTGACCGGAAAGTCATCTTTCCAGCTGTCACATTTTATTTGGTAATGAAAGAAATGCAGTGCCTCCTCTGAAAAATTCTAAACTTCTTCTGTCTAATACATCTTCGCGCCATAAGGCTTCATTGTTCAAGGAATTTACGAGAGGCTTTAATTCCAACTGGAATGACTTATGGCTGTAACATATGGTTCTGCTAGAAATTCTGCTTTGAAAAACTCTTCTGACACAGTACATCATTCTGCTCTCAAGAATTCTTATGGAGGTTTTCACTTATCTCCAGTCCAAAAGTTTGTGTCTGGCATGTCATCAACTTCCACTTTCTTTACGTCAAAATACTGCAATAAAATTCTTAAATTTTATCTCACAACTAATCAACCTTGCAACATAACACTGTCGGTCGATTTTTTGAATAGCTTTATAACAATGCTCGTCCTACAGCTATTCGTCCTTTTATGGAACGTGCATAAAACCTATTCTTTTCAGACAAACATCTTTGCTGTTACAAGAGTTCTAGCTTGAACCTTCTGCCATCCCCTTGAACATCCGTTGCTCACATCACATCAATCACTTTCATTGGTTTTAATAAGCTCATGCTGACTGCATTTATTTTCAGCAACGGTATCTATCTACTGTTCTTGTAAGTACGATAAATATAAAGCAATCTTTACAGATGGTTCAAAAATGGCTCATCAATCATGTTGGCTTTGGAGTCCATAATGAGGACACATACAGTCAGTTAATTCCCCAATATACAGCTCCAATATTTACTGCCAGTGACTGTTCCCAGGCGTACTTGAGCGTACTCTTCATACGAATGCCGTTATTTTTGCTTGTATACTGATACATCAATTTTTGCAACAACTGCAAAATTTTTGATTGTTCTGTCACCTGGTCGTTGCACAAATTGTTCTTCATTGAAGGGTTGAGTTTTTTGATAGTAGTATTTTGCTAGAACCTCGTCATCTTGGCATTAATTTCAATGAGGCAGCGGACCAAAAGGTAAAAAAATCGGCTAAGGTCATCTTTCCTTTTCTATTTTCCCTTTGCGATGTAGTCAGGTATATCAAACGATATATCTATGGAAAATGGCAAGAGGTTTGGGACACTCAAGCTCACAATAAGTTACATTCCATTTTTTTTCCGTCTTTAAAAGTGGTCAGTAGCATCGAACCGATGTTAGATGTAAAATTAACTCGTTCCGCATTGGCCATACTAGATACACGCATCGACATTTATTATTTGGAGATGAAGTCTCTAATTGTAAAATGAACTGTGGTGTGATCAATTCTGTTAACCACATTCTAAACGAGTGTCCGAATTTTCTCCATTGATCGTTTTAACATTCTTCAACCTATATGCTTTAAAGCCATAAGTGACTTGCGGCGAAGCACTTCACCCTAAACTTTGATATTTTTTTGTTTTATCTAATATTTTAACATACCATGCGTTTTGTACCGCTCTGGTTTTCCAACTAGTGACGCCTATTTTTTTACATATGTTCCTTTTGAGTCATCTTTTTTTTCGGAAATCTGATTGATCTGGTCTTAATAGATCTTGTGTTTGTCGCAGCTTACTTCTAAACTGGACCTTGTGCCAATAAAATATATTATCATCAAGACTACGTTTATGCCACACACGCATTCGATATCAATGAACGATATCTATAGAGTAGACTGTGCAGTGTACTTGCGTACTCAATGTGTAAAATATAATTTAAAGAAATAGATGACATTGATCTTATATCTTTTTTCCCTTCAATTTGAAAAAGAGTAGGAAATTCGGATTTGCCTGTTAAGGTTTTAGTTTAGTTTTGTTTAGCTAATATCCTGTTCTAGAGGATACATGAAAGCTATTTTTTGAATGGGATCTCATAATTTGAGCTGCGTTTAGTTTGTATGATAACGCCGATTTAGCTGTCACGCCTCGAAACTTTCACAACAGACTACAATATGGTATTGGTATATTATATATACATATGCATTTAAAGTCAACAATTTTAGAATGTTTGTAGAGGCATTTTCAATAATATTCCGTGACGATTTAACGTAAACTTTTCTTTGTCCAGATCTTATCATTGCATTGTAAAGGTGGATTCTGGATTGTTTGTGCATCTTAGATCATATTGAAAAGTGTAGAACCACAGATCACTGACGAAATCAACACTGGCCGTAAGCGTTGTGACAGTTAAAGCCAGTTTTAAAAAAGGGTGTTAACAATGCCCAGGCGATTATTATATACTGAAAAAGGGTACTTCCCGAAAAGCCTCGTCATTCGAAGGAAAGTAGAAGTGCGCTTTCATGATGCAGTTAAAAAGTAATTAAAAAATGATGTATCGTTGCACACTAAAGGAAAGTTAAAACTAAAATTATTACATGGTTGCCAAATTAAATATTTTGCATACACTCTGTTTGAAAACTATAAAGGTCGTCATCTGAAAGACCATCAGCTCTTTGAATCTGCATGGATGAATGGCTCCTGATGAAGTCATCCAACGGATTCTTACTTCTTATCTTATCTGCTATTTTTGTATTTTTAACTCCTCCTGCAAATAAAATTAACTTTATTACTATTTCTTATTTATTTTATAATCCGGAAATGGGTTCAGGCCTTAGATGATGTTAAATATCAATCTTATAGTCTCTTTCCTCACAGAAAAAACCTATTCCATCTTTGAATCTGTATGGATGAATGGCTTCGGATAAATCTGTCCACTGGATTCTTTACTTCTTATCGTTGTCTGCTATTATTTTTTGTATTTTAATTTTCCACAAATATAATTCCCTTTATTATTACTATTTATTTTGTACCTCTCAGCCCTAGGCCTGCTTGTGGTCAAAGCTCCTGTGGTGAAGGCCCACCTACTTTATTACTAAAGGGTTTTCTATGTGTGAGCAAGAATTATTCATCCCTACCCTCTCGAGCAGTTATTCATAGCGCGGAGAGCACGCATTCCTCTCTGGTTCAAGATTTGGATGTGCAACGCCGGGTTATTTCGCCATAGTTTAAGACAGGATACCGAGTTGAACAGAAATATTCTGTCTAAATATGCAGTTAATTTCAAATTGCGTTAGATAATTGCAGGAATATTTCTTGGTAAGTTGAATAATAAGGTCGGTCGGTTTTACAGTACTGTCCAGGCCTGTTTAACACATTTCCGGGCCCTGGGCCAAAGCATATCCTGGCTAATCCTTAAAAAGTTAACATAAACTATTTTATATTAAATTTAAAAAATTATATCTTTGAAACATAGAATCTCTTAATAAAAATCTTTATAATCCTTGAAACTATACATTTTAATTCAGAATTACACTTGTGAAATAACATAAATTAAACCTGCGTAAAAAAAATATTTCATCGAATTTCTTGAAAGGAGTTGAAATACCTATTTGAACTTCTCTTTTGTTCGCGCTTTTTCTCCCGCGGAATAGGGCTTTGAAGCAAGTACTTAAGTAGACAGATCTCATGAAATCGGTTCCAACGCGTGGAAGCACAAGGACAAGAAACGGTGGGTGCAAAAAAAGACGAAAAATGTATCGTTCAATATATTTATTTAACGAATGTGTTCTATAAAACATTTTTTATGTCCTTTAAATAATATCATATTTGTAAATATTTGTTGGTTATTTCTTTCCCCAAGTGTATGTGGCCCCTGACAGCTTCCGGCGTCTAAGACCTTGGGTCTAGATTGGCCCTATTAACTGAATTAACTCCTCAATTAACTGAACAGTGTTGTAAGCACTTCTTCGTCGTTTATCATTAACATAGTCTCAGTGGAAAGGGTCTGAGGGGGCCGATAGCTTCCCCCGCTTTCTCTAGAGAAAAATTTAAATTTTTATTTCCTTCTCATCTGTCAAAATTAGGAATTATATAAAAAAATTTAAAATACAAATTTACTAAATTTTTAATTTAAATAATTTATAATTTTAAAATTTATTAATTTTAATTTTATTGTCTACATAGTCGGGGATGTGTCTATAAAATAACCCTCCCAATCGCCTTTATATTACTGCTTATTGTATTAATTACCATTTATTTTATTACTTATTGTATTAATTACTTCTATTTATAATCATTACTTTTTTTACATTAGTTACTTATTTTATTGTTATTATCATTGTATTAATACTACTTCTTCCATATTATTATTAATAAACATTTTTGTTTGAAAACGTTGTTTCTTCTCAAAAACTGAACAGCGGTTATATTGATCATTTTAACTGTCAGGTTAAACTGGTATAACCGGAAAACCGGTTTTTTTTTTGCAAAACCGTAGTTCGAATTACAATCTGATAATTCCCCAGAACGACTGCACAGTAAAAAAAGGTGTCTAGGTATAATAAAAGTGGCTATGCGCTTCGCCTTGAGACTACTGCAGCACCACCTGGCGATAAATGTGAAATAATATATAATTTGTGGAATAAAAATAGAAAGAAAAAGTGGAATCCAAAGAAATAGAGAATCATCGGTTTAGTATACACCTTATAGATTGTTAATTCTAAGAATACAATATTTGAAACGCACACTTGTGGTTATCTGCGGCTGCCGACGTTACAAAACGAGGCGAAAGTGAAGGAACTGTTATCTTCAAAACAAAAATTAATCCAACGGACTTTTCATTGTCAGATACTTCAACGGCAGGTGCTCTCAGACCTCTCCACCAACACTGCAGAGTCTTCAACGACGTATTATTCATGCGTGGGCCAGGCGAAACTTTACTTAAATAATCTGCCGGAAGTATGGCTGCAAGTAATTTAGATGATTTAATTTATATACATTTAATTTGCTTATTTACACTACTTATTTCATATGACGAAAGCTTTCTTATGCGAACAACATCGCATCGAGCGGATGTATAATCTGGAACGACAACAATGCTGCCAGATACAAAAAATAATTATACATTTCAATAAATGAGTGGCTTGACGCTAGCGCTCCGCACCATTATAGTTTGTTAAAGATTGTGCAACGAAATCAAATGAGGGTGCTGATGTACTGTATAACGGAAGACATTTTGAATAAAGAAAATGAAGCAAAAGATAACTATTGGTATTTCTACACTTTTTTCTAAATTAATGTTTTGAATTGAAGCAGCGTTGGAAATTGCGAACAAATAAATGAAGCTTGAAGTGGTTATGCTGTTAGTATTAATGTAAAGAATGTGTCTTTTGTACTCAAATCGATGATGTTCTACAACTTGATAATCTGATTTTCCCATAAGCTTCTGTTTACTAGATAGCAAACACCAGTTCCCGCTGCCAGGTAGCGCTTTCAGCCGTCTGGAAACATAGTCCGCAGCTACTACACTACAACTACGCAGACGAAATCCTATGTCTATATCTGCAGTTAATTCTGTAATTAAGAGACGGAGAGGGGGAAAACAACTACTGCGAAGAACTTATAGTGACACTGTATTAATTTAGTAATAGTATATGGAAAAATTGGGAAACATACGCAAACATTATTTCACGATCTTCTTGGCTATCTAGAAAATAAGACTAGATCGCTCCATATTAGGTAACTGAAAGCAGCTGCAAAGTTGGTTTGATATTCTGTTTCTGAGGGTAAGAAAATTAGCAGACATATTGTTTACTTTCCCCATTTCCTTTTAATTCCTTAAACTAAATTTTGAAAATGCATAAATCATAAAAGGAAAATTAATGCAATTCAATAATATGTTTATGCAAATATTCAGAAAAATCTTTATTACCGTTATTTTATAAAAGTTTTATTTATATAAAAATAAGGATTGCCTCTATTTTAACTTCATCCCATGGTATTTACTCAAAGCGCCAGTATCAATGATGTAAGTTGGCAAAAAAAAAATATTTAATACTGCATTTGCTGATATATCATATGAGGAAAAGATTAATTTGGCGGATATTTAAAAGAGCGTATGATAACCTACGTTTAGCTGCACAGTTAATTTTTCTATTTTTTCAAAATAATTCTTTTAAAATCACAGTATTTTGCAAGTTCTGAAGAGAATTTAATAGGAAACATCTTTGAACTACTACTTCATTTTAGTGAGGATGCATCAATTTCTGAGAGATTATGTAAGTTCTGTTTCGACTTAGCTTTCTCCACCAAGTGTTTATTTCCAATTTTTTGAAATTAGTGAATCAACCAAACATGCTTTCATTGTCCGGAATGTACTAGAATATTTTGTGAGAGCTGGTTGAAAATATGTTACACGCCAGATAGCGCTGTCGTAAAGTTTTGGTGTGGTGCTGGCGGTAGAGGGCGCTTTCACGCACGACGCCGCTGCTATACCGAAATATCAGCGTAAGGTGCATTCATTTTATTTTCTTGGCGGTCTGAATATAACTTGGTAACGTCTATCTCTGCAGCTGTTTCTCTATAAAGATTTTTCTAAAGGGATCTCTAAAGAGACCCGATTGTGGCTTTGAATTAGATTAAGGCGGATTTTTTTTGGAGAAATTCGGTCTCTTCTGACACTGGTATTAGAGCGGTGGCATATGTCTGATCATTCCTGTAAATGCGGTAAATCCTTCGATAAGAATAATATTGACTTTTTCATGTGGGACAAAGAAAGATTCATCTTGAAATATAGAATATAGTAGATGAGAATCACTCATGAGAGTTCAAAGAAAATGAATGTGGTATGTCGAAAATTTAATGCTTGTTTGAAGAGGAAAAAAAAGATAAAAAATATATATTTCTTCTTAATATAATTTTGTATTAATAACTTTTTTTAATTTTAACAATGCTTAAGTTTTAGGTTTGATTTTATATGCTTTTTAATAAATTAATTAGATATATTATAATTTTTGTTGTAATAATACATTTGCCTGTGTTACATACATTATATTTAAGCATAGAACAGAATGAAAATGAAAATTCTAGAGGAAGAAAAGGAACAAAAAGTATTAAATAAAAACAATTCATTTATTCTTATGATAAAACTAATATTTCCTGAGTGGAAGTGCAGATGTATTAATATAGAATATTGTTCGTAGTATTTTACAATCGCTTGCAAATAGAGAGCGGAATGCTCAGAAATAGGTAATTATAAAACGTATTTGAAAATATCTCGTAAATCCATAAAAGTCGTAAACATTTTCTGCTTAGTACTGTCTCGCATCAGTTGATAATGTCAAATAAACAGCTCCTTCCATAGGTATGTTCTGCGTGTGAAACAAAAAGGATTTAAAAATTATAACCCAAAAGATGATCTACACGTCATCAAACATATGATCTATAACATGTATCATCAACACATATGATCTATAACATGTATCATCAACACATATGATCTCATAACATGTATTATACAAAAAATATATCTGGATGATAAAGAACGACGGTATGGAAGATACTAGTTGCACTTGCTTATATGAAGATAAAATTATATTTTGCACGAAAAAGACGATACTGAACCTAATCTTATTTTGGTTTCAATTTTAAAAAAAACATTAAAAAACTGATTTGTCTGATACATTGTCTAGCTTATTTGTATTGGCTTATAATCCGCCTGGGATAGATACTGCTTAACTTACCCAAGAAAGGAAGTCTTCAAAGAACCATGGAGAGGGAATCAAACACCCAGCATTATTAAGGACAGATGGGCTGGGCTGAGCTCAAATGAAAGAGATTTATTGGAGTTCAAATTATACCCTTACAAAAAAGTGCTTTCCTTCTACTCCTAACATTGTCTACAATGAGTTTGCAATTGAAATATGCTGAAAAAATAACCAGTGCAAAGCATTCTCATCTATGCGTAAATTTGCACCGTAATTTGAAAATTATAATATATTTTAAATTAATATAATATCAAAATATTATTGTGAAAGGTTTCTCTAGTAATCGTGCGCACTGAGAAAAAAAACCTCTTATATGCAGAAGTGCATGCAAATACTCGAAATCTCTCAGAAGTTAAATGAAAATCGGTACAAAATTATCCGTTTACAATACTTTATCTGGGCAGAAATTCATGTTCTTATGACATGATTCCACTTGATGCTATTAATATAGAATCGACATTTTGCAACAAATCTAGCTTTACATTTGGTAAAGGAGGAATTACAGTAAAACAATAATGATTATATTCTAGTTAATATTACAATGTTACTGATTATGAGTAATTTTCACTTGAGCTTACGAATTCAAAATTCTTGAAATATTTGAGATGTTCCACTTTGTTAATTCCTAGTACGTACATGGGCTGGGGGGTGCGGGCACTCTCATAACAGCAGGATCACATTGAGGAGGGTAGTTTCAGATTTCTCTATTCAAATAATTAACTTTAGCGAATTTTTTTTCACGGCGCTATTTTTAGGGTACTGTTTGTTTATTGAGAATACTGCAGCTTTCCCTATTGAAGGACAGTATATTTTTCTGTTATCTCATTGGAGTTTTTCTATTATCGTTCTAGAAGAGTGGCGTACTTTGAGAACCGCAAGGAATATTTTAAAAAACCTATGCGACTATTTTATTCAGAAAAAGATCAATGTAGATTGGCGTTAAACCTCGACTTTCTTAATATATCATAACGGATGAAAGTATCTTGTTTTGAAATTGAACATCAACCCTGCCCTCTTTCAGAAAATATTACATTTATCGCGGGTGTAAAAGGGAAATCTCATCCGAGCATATATTCCATAATATGTTGCAAAAAAAACCAAAGCGGTTTTTTTTAAACTCCAGTTATTACATACATCCCTATTCACCTGTAGTTTCACCAACTTGAACTCAACTGTTATAAAGTGATGCACTATTCTTGTTATAATTGTGACAATATTCTTGTATAGTGCTTTAAGAAATCATTAGTCAATCTTATCACTAAGAAATTATTATTTAAATCTTATTTTATAACTGTTCAAATAAATAGAGGAAACCAATTTTATTAAAATTTCTATAAATATAAGTAACGTCTTTCATTGCTATTTAGTTTCTTTTGCAGCAATTGAGACTGATCAGTACCACTCTAGGAGTGGTGTTTGGTAATCACAAACGAATCTTGATTAGTTTGTTTTGAAACTTATAACCGAAATTTGAAATGTTTTCATGTGTGTATTGAAGTGCCTTAAACGGAGCAACAATATGATTTTGTTATCAGAAAAAATTGTCATGTTGATACTTCATCCTGAACATCACCTAACTCTATTGTTTTGAAATGCTATTTTTAGTTTTATTATTATTGAAACGCCTTTGTGAAATATTGGCTTTCGTCAATAGGATTTTGCTGAACTCAAGTATTGATTCCACTAAGCTTTTTCCATTTGTAAATTTTATGAACGCATTTAAATCTAGTTTTATATCTGTGGTGGGTGCGTGGTTTGATTGGATTCGTGCACGCCAACCGTCCACGTGTTCCGGGCAATTTCTTCTAAGTCTTTGAGAGATGGATTGTAATTAAAGGCACCACATAAAAATGTGAATTACTGAGATATGTCTGCCTGAAAAACAAACACGAACGCACCAACAGGGAACACAAACACTAAGTTCCGGTGCACATCAGCCACCGAAGCCGTTGAGCAGTAAAATAAAACAACCCACGTTCCCAATTTGTGTCTCCACAGGGGGTATGAGGGTACCTATTGTTATATTTCACTGCTCAACGACACAAATGGGCTGGTGGGCACCGGGCCTAAAGGAGAGAGATTCGTCGAAGAGATAATTCTCCATTGAGGACTGCTGAAGATTGCTGTTGTCTTGGTTTATAGCTGCACAGTGCAACCAATTAATATCCCTACTCATTGTTGAGGAAAGAATCAGCACTACAGATACAGTTGCCCGGGGCCGATTCCGGCTATGCATCATAGATGGGCTTTGTCTCTGTTCTTACTGCCTGCAGGACATGTCAGGGGCCTGGGGAAATTCCACCACCAATCATGCAACTGGGTATTCAACTTATTCAATTTAATATATAAAATGAAGACCAGGAGGAAATTTGAGAGGGTCATCATTACGCCCCCCTGTACTCAGGGAAATTTAACACTCTTCGGGCGGACTCTGACGCCACTGCTGATTGCCTGATGCTATTGTAAAGTATTATGAATTTCTTAATAAAGATTCTAAAAAAATGAGAGCTTCCAGCAATACTGGAGTATATAATCAGTTCGATGAAACCAATTGGCGTTCGAAATTAGTCTTAAAAAGTTTTATTGGAAGTGCTTGAATGTGCTTGAAGTGTGTTTTTGCTGTACAATCCCAAACTTGGCTTCTGCGTAGGGAATTACTGGACGCATATAGTAGATGTAGATGATTATCTTATTCTCAAGAGATAATTTACGATTCCTGGGTACATAAAGGAGTATCATGCGCTTAATGAATTATTGAATTTCTTTTATGTTATTTATGTGCGCGAAAAGTTAGTAATTTATTTAGGTCCCTCCCAGGTACTCTTATTTGTTTTTGATGGATGATCTGTTTTTAAGAAGGTATTTTATATTTTTCTAATTTATTTCCCTCAGGAAAAGTTACAAAACAAAGTGCCGAACGGCATTCAGTTCCACTACAGAGCTGACATCAGTATAAAACGTAACATTAATTAACTGTGAATAAATAAATTTAAATTAAAATAATTGAGGCTCAATTTTCTTTAGTCAACATGTTTTTCTTCTTAATAAATGCAGCTCTGGGCATGGCCAAAGACAGCTTACTGTGCAAGTCTCTTAATCTCTATTGTTTCTTTCTTTCGTGCTCTATTTTGTAACACCCATTTCGAAGTTGAAGACCATTCTAGCCTCTAAAATCATTGACTCGTTCTCAAAAGTATTTTTCGCAATACCTATACTGTGGACGCTTTCCTGTTTACGGCCATATTACTGGAAAGCATGAATGGCAGGAACGAAGGCTTTTGTTGCATAAACCTAATCCGAGGACGGAGTTAGGAAGTTTGATTTGTTTTCAGTTGAACCCTTCACCCGATCTGGTAATTACTGGCTTTGAATCTTTCTGGGACCTCGGCATCTACTGTCTTCTAACATAGGATTCTTAGACGATATATCAGTCAGACCGACAAGGGAGCCCTCCTGGCTCCACTCTCTGGGTATACTCTTGTGATGTAAGTACATAAGATGGTTTCTAATCGATCACTGAACTGTAGATTGACTCCCGCCAATGCTGATGGTAAAAAAATTCTCTTTCCAACGAATACCTAAATGGAGCATGGTACGCAGAAAACGCAGTCCTCACCCTGAACCTAAAATTTATATTCGTGACGGGATTATTCCTGAAGTCCCCGACAATCGATTTCTAGGAATACTTTTTGACCGGAAACTTTCTTTTCAGCGTCACCTTTTATTTGTACGAAAGAAATGTGAAAATTTCTCAACATTCTCAAAGTTCTTGTCTAATCTATTCTGTAAGTTGATATACTTCATTACACAGAATTTACGAGGCTTTGAATCTTGTTCTGAATAGACTATGGTTGTATAGTATATATCTCTGCCACAATTTTGCTTGATAAACTTGACATGCAATCACTTGTTCTGAGAATTTCTTCTGAAGCTTTTCGCACATCTCCAGTCCAAAGTTTGTACGTGGCATGTCATCAACTTCCACTTTCTTTACGTCGTCAAAAGTTATCATTGCAATATAATTTAACAATTTTATCCACAACTAATCTTTTGCAACATAACACTGTCGGTCGATTCTTAAATAGGCTTTATAATGCCTGTCCCATGCTTATTCTTCCTTTTGGCGGGAACGTGCATAAAGCCTATTCTTCTTCAGACACACACCTTGCTGATACAAGAGTTCTACCTCTGAACCTTCCTTTCTGCTTTCCTCCTTGGAATGTGTAACATCTGCTGCTCACATCACATCAATCACTTCGTTGGTTTTGTCAGTGCCTGCTGATCCATTTATTTTCAGCAACTGCATCTTACCTATCGTTTAAGCATGATAAATACAAAAGCACTTACAGATGGCTCAAAAAATGGCTCATCGGATCACAAGCATTTCTGGAGTCCTTACTGATTGGGGACAATACACAATCACACTTCTCCCAATACAGCCCAATATTTACTCAAGGAAGTGACTGCTGTTCTGGTAAGTGCACTTGAGCGTATTTCTTCATGAATGCCTGCTTCTTTTTGGTTTTGTATACCGATAAGATCAATTTGCAACAATTGCAAAATTTTGATTGTTCTTGTCACCTGTCGTTGCACAAATCATGTTTTCCACTGAAGGGTTGTTTTTTGATATAGTGTTTTGCCAGGTCCCTCAAGTCTGGTATTAATTTCATGTGAGGCAGCGGACTGTGCTGCAAAATCGGCTACAATACCTTTCCCTTTTCATTTTCTCCCCTTTACATGTAACAGGGTATATCAAATGATATATCTATGGAAAATGGCAAGAGGTTTGGGGACACTGTCTTCACAATAAGCATTCCATTTTTTCCGTCTTTAAAAGTGGTTTGTGAAAGTATCGAACCGGATGTGTAGATGTAAAATTAACCTGCTCCGCATTACCATACTAGATACTAGATATTTATTATTTGGAGATGAACTTAATGAACTGTGGTGATCAATTCTGCTAACTACATTCTAAAACGAGTGTCCGAATTTCTCCATTGATCGCTTAACATTCTTTCAAACTCATATATGCTTTAAAGTTATGAAGACTTGGTGGGCGATCTTACCTCACCCCCTAAACTTTGGGTTTTTTTTTTGTTTTATCTAATATTTTAACCATGCCTTCATGCGTTTTAACTTGTCTCTACTTTCCAATCCAGTGACGTACATTTTATTTTCGTTCTCTGTTGAGTTTATCCTTTTCTGGGAAATAAGATTTATCCTTCTGGTCTTAATACAGATCTTATGTTTCAAGCGCAGCTTCTTGTCCTAAACTGGACTCCTATGCCAATAAAATATATTATCATCAAGACTACGTTTCCCGTCATACGCATTCGATGTCAGTGAACGATATCTATAGAACAGAATATGCTGTAATTTATGTACTGGTATGTAGTGAAATATACTCAAAGAAATAGACGATTACTGATCTTCATCTTTTTTTCCTTCACTAAAAAAAAAGTAGGAAATCTGATTTGCCTGTTGGCAGTTTTAGTTTAGTTTGTTAGGCCAATATCCCACTTAGAGGTTGTTAAGGAAAAGCTATTTTTTGTCTGATCTCATAATTTTGGAGCCAAGCTTAGTTTAAGATAACGCCGGTTTAGCTGTCACGCCCTCTCGAAAACTATATCACACCACACTAAGGCTATTGTATTGGTATATTAATATACATATGCATGTATAGACAAACAATTTTAAAGTGTCGTAGAGGTATTCTCTTAAAGAATATTATTCCACTTGACGATTAACGTAACGTAACGTAAACCCTTTTTTTTCTTTATTCATGATTCATCATTGCATTGTAAAGGTGGATCAGATTTGTTTTAGCTTCTAGGATGATATTGAAAGTAGAACCCATGATCATACTGATGAACAACACTGGCCGTGTGTCGTTTTCAAGTGACAGTTTAAATATTGTGCCAAAAAAAAAGGCAAAATAACAATGTCCAGAGCGATTATATACTGAAAATGGGTATTCTGAGAAGCCTCTTACACCGAAGGAAAGTAGAAGTGCGCTTCCTCTTACGATGGAAGTAGAAGTAATTAAAAAAATGAAGTATCGTTGAAAATAATTAAAGAAAGTTAAAAACTAAAATTATTACATGCATATAAAATACACAAATATTTTCGCATACAGTCTTTAAGAGAAAACATACGCATCGTCTGAAAGACCCACTAGCCTTAGCAATCTGCATGAGGATTGGTCTCGATGAAGTCATCCAACGATTCTTCCTTCTTATCTTTGTCTGCTATTACTTTTGTATTTTTAATCCTCCCACAAATAAAATTAACTTTATTAGTATATTTTATTTATCTTTATAATCCGGAATGGGTCTAGCCTTAGAGGATGTTAAAATATCAGACCTTATAGTCTCTTCTCAGAAAACCCATTCCATCTTTGAATCTGCATGATGAGTTTGGTTTATTTAAGCTCATCCACCGGATTGTTACTTATCGCTGTTCGCTATTATTTTTGTTTTTTAACTTTCCACAAATAATTTCTTATTACTACTTTATTCATTTTGTAACCTTTACCTCTTACTCGATGATGCTGTAACGGTGCACGCCAATTAAATTGCTTGTATTAATTTCTTGTCTTTTTAGATATTTATCCTTATTTTTTGTCTTTTAGATATTCATCCTTATTTTTTGTCTTTTTAGATATTCATCCTTATTTTTTGTCTTTTTGGATATTCAATCCTCTTAAAAGGAAACTTGTTACTATTCCTTTATCGGAGCCCTAAATCATCTACAAGCCTAAATGTTGGCGCTGTTACTTTAGCGTCAACATTCATCCTTAGGATTAGGAAGGATTTTGTCTGGCGTTCCATTGTTAGAATTGTTCCGGATTCCTCTTTAGAACTCAAGTTAACTAAAAAACTGGCTGTCAAGTTCTTAACTCGTTAAGCCAAAAGATAGAATGTTAATTATTAGTGTAAATAAATTATAGGAGGAAGTATGTAATGGGGTTGTAATGAAAATTGCAATGGTATTGATTACAACTTAACGACCACTCACGACCACTTGTCAAAAGCGTCGAAAGAACATCTTAGTTCAGTCAGTGTGATTGATTTCTGCGACATCTTTCAAAAGGAAAACAGAACCGATTTTGAAATTATCTAGGCTTTTTTTCAGCTGTCTAAGTAGGTATCAATGGAAATGTTTGCATTTACACTTGTTTTGAAAACATTGTTATCAAAATTCTCTCCATAGTGAGCATCTTCTTTCATTCTGAAATCTTTTTGAAGGCTCGTGATGAACCATAAATTAAAAGCAGATGATACTGTACCGTTACAATGACATGCGAGGGTGACGGCCAGGGTGAAAACCACCTGTGGTAGTTCGTCACCTACGTTGATACTAATGGTTTTTGTCATGGGAACAAGAATTATTCATCGTGCCCTCGAGCATTTATTCACTACACTCTGGTCAGCTCAGTATTAAACATATCGCGGAGAGTACGCATCTTTCTGTTTCATGATTTCGATGTTTGCAACGCCGGGTTATTTGATATATCTTAGTTATTGTGACTGTGTTGGTCTAGAAATGTTCTGTCTTGGGGCGCAGGGCATTTTCAAACTGCATTAGGATAATTGCAGGTATATTTCACTGGGTTGAGTAATGAGGTCGGCCGGCTTTTACTGTGCTGTCCAGGGTCGGATTAACACATTTCTGCGCCCTGAGCCAAAGTATATTCTGCGCTAACCCTCAAAAAGTTAACATATAATTTAAAATTTATTATAAAATAGTTTATATTTGAAACATATAATCACTTAATAGAAACTTATAAATCCTTGAACCATATTAAATTTTAATTCCAATACACTATTTGCGTGAAATAACATAAAATTAGCATCTGCAAAAAAATACTTCATGAAATCTCCTCTTGAAAACGAGTGTAAAATATTCCTTTGTGAACTTCTGTGTTCGCGCTTGTTCCGTGGAATATCAAGGGTACTGAAGTAGACAGATCTTATTTAAATCAAATAACGCGTGGAAGTACAAGGGCAAGAAAAGGTAAATAAAAAAATATTGAAAAATGTATCGTCTAGTATATTTAATTTAACGAATGTAAATTTCAAAAACACCATTTTCATTTTATATGCCCCTTAAAAAGTAATACTGAAAAGTTTGTAAATATTTGTTGGTTACTCTTCCGTGTATGTGGCCCGTGATGCTTCTTGCCCAAGACCATGGCCTAGATTGGTCTCTATTAACTGAATTAGCCCTCAAGAAGCTGAACAGTGTTTTCATAACCACTGTCAGTTCGTTTATTTCCTCATTAACATAGTCTCAGTGGTCAGACTGAGGGGCAATAGCCTCCCCAGCTCTACTTCTAGGATAAGAAAATTTAATTTTATTTCCCTTTTATCAGTCTAAAATTAGGAATTACATAAAAATTTAAAATAAAATTTTGCTAATTTTTCTTAAATTTTAATTTATATTTAAAGTTTAATAAATTAAAATTTGAATAATTGCTACATTTAAAATTTAGTTAAAATAAAAAATAACAAAATTTTGTATGTACTTTTAAATTTTGTTGTCTACATATTCCGAGGTACATTTTAGATGTTTAAAAAATTTTGCTCTCCCACTTTTGCCACCCAATCTGCCTTATCAAGCTTATTGCATTAATTACTCATTTAGTATTATTACTTATTGTATTAATTACTTGTTTATAAATTACTATTGCATAATTACTTATTTATTGATGCTACTTATTGTATTAATACTTTACTTTTGTATTATTATCAATAAAATTTTTTGTCTGCAAATGTTGTTTCTTTTTAAAAAAAACGAAAACCGGTTATTTTTGAGTGGTGTAACCGAACTGGTTGTTTCTGCACACCGCCACTTCTATTTATTAATTCCGATCATTTCAGAACGACTGCAGCTGTAGTTAGAAAAGTGGTGTCTAGGTGTAATAAAGTGGCTATACGACTGCCATGAGACAACTCCGCAGCTCCACCTGGTGACAAATGTGAAATAATATATTATTTTAGAATAAAATAGGATGAAAGTGAACTGCAAATATGTAGAGCATATTCGGTTTAGTACAACTTATGGATTTTAAATACTAAGAATACAATATTTAAAAAGCACATTTGTTTATTCAAGGTTGCCGAAGCTGTGACGCCGCAAAACGAGCGGCGAAAGGATGACTTGTTATCTTTGAAACAAAAATGAACTTCCCTGAGATACTATATTCCTGTGTATTTCTAGACCTCTCCACCAACACTGCAGGGTCTTCTAACGACGTATTATTCATGCGTACAGCGTGACACCTAGTATGTTAAAGAGTGTGCAACGAAATACAAATAAAGGTATATGTGTATTTTAACGGAAGACAATTTGAATAAAAGAAATGAAGTTTGTGATAAACAGTTGGTATTTTTTCTCACATTTTCAATGTTTCGAAGCAGAAGCGTTGGAAATTGCGAAACAAATAAATGAAGCATGAAGTGGTTATGCTGTTAGAATTTAATGTAAAGAATGTGGTGGGTCTTTTTGGTACAAAATCGATCATGTTATACAAGTTCATAATTCAATTTCTTGTCCCTATACTGTTTTTTCACTAGATAGGCACTAGTTCCGGAGTTTCCGCTAGGTAGTGCTTTCAGCTTGTCTGGGAAACGTGAAGTGCTCTTGTACACACCTACTACAACTACGTAGACAAAATCCCAGGTCTATATCTGCAGCTGTTCTAAAATTAAGACGGGAGGGGGGAGGGAGAACACTACTGTAAAGAACTTATAGTGGGATACCTGTATTTCATTTTAGTAATAGTGTTTGAATAACAAAACATACATACATTATTATTTCACGAACTTCTTTCAGTTTGGCTATCTAGCTGCAAAGTTGTCGTTGATATTCTGTTTCAGGAGGGTAAGAAAATTAGCAGACATATTTTTTACTTTTTTTCCATTTCTTTATAATTTCAAATAAAATTTCTTGAAGAAAATGCATAAATCATAAAAAGGAAATTAATGCAATTACAATATGGTTATTCAAATATTCAGAAAATATTTATTACCGTTATTTTATAAAGTTTTATATATATAAAAAATGATTTCTCTAGGGCTTCCGACATCAATTCACATCCATTTATCAGGCGAGCCAGTATCAATGATGTTGGCAAAAAAAAATTATTTACTACTGTATTTGTAAAGATATATCAAGAATAGAAAAAAATAAATTCTGGCGAAGTTGTTTGCGCCAGAACGTATGATAGCGTTCGTTGTTGCACAGTTAATTTTCTGTTTTTCGAAAATAATTTTTTTAAAAAAAGTGGCAGTATTTTGCAAGTTCTAGCACCTAATAGCAAAACATCTGGAATCCAAAACTTATTTCAGTGAGGATGCATCAATCTCGAGATTATGTGTTCTGTTTTGACTTTAGCTTTTCCATAGTGCTTATTTCCAATTGTTTGAAAATTAGTAAATCAATTAATACTGTCCCGAATGTACTAGAATATTTTATAAGAGCTGGCTGGTTGAAAAACATGTTACTTCAGATTGCACGCCAGATAGCTGTCGTCAATTTTAGTGTGGTGCTGGCGGTAGAGGCGCGCTTTCACGCACTATGCTGCTAAGTATACCGAATAGCAGCCTGAGGTGCATTCATTTCATTTGGGCGGTCTGAATATAACCCTGGTAAATATCTATTCTGTTGCTGTTTCTCTATAAAGATTTACTAAAGGGATCTTCAAAGGAGACCAGATTGTGGTTTTGGAATTAGATTACATGATTTTGGAAACTTGCTCTGTGACACTAGCATATTAGAGAGCGTGCGGCATATATCTGATCATTCCTGTAAATGCGGTAAATTTTAATTATTCGTTTGATTTTTTTTCCAAATTTATCTACACTCTTAATCATCTATTTTATTTACTACTACTATTATTTATCATTTATATTTAAGTTTAAATATTGAATATGTCGAAAATGTAATGCTTGTTTGAAGAGGAAAAAAGATAAAAACATTTATATTTTTCTTAATATAGTTTTTGTATTAATAACTTTTTCATTTTAATGCTTAAGTTTTAGTTTCTTTGATTATATACTTTAATAAATACTGATATAACAGTAATTTTTTTGTTGTAGTAATACATTTGTCTCATGTTACATTACATTATCTTAAAACAAAGAAGAGAAAGAAATGAAAATTTAGAGAAGAAAAGGAACATAAAGTATTAAATAAAATCAATTCATTTATTCTATGATACAACTAAATATGTCGAGTGGAAGTGAAGATATATTGTTATGGTGAATTGTCTGTAGTATTTTACACAGCCGTAAATAGAGCGAATGCTCAAAATAAGTAATTAAAAACGCACGAAAAATATCTCGTGAACTCTGTGGTCGTAAAAATTTCTTCCTTAGTAAGTCCCTCGCTTAAGGATGACGTGAAATAAGTGTGCTTTCTCCTTCCTATATGTATGTTCTGTGTGAAACAAAAGGATTAAAATTATAATCCAAAGATGATTCATAACATGTATCATCAACATATAATTCATAACATGTATCATCAACAAATATGATTCATAACATGTATCATCAACACATATGATCTTATAAACGTACAAAATTATCCCGTTTATGCACCTTTAGCTGCAAAAATTCATGTTCTTAGTGATGACACTGATTCCCGCTTGATAACCTTATTAGAATCGACATTTTCTTTGCAACAAATTCAGTTTGCATTTGCAAAGGAGAATTCGGTTGTGCAGCAATAATGATGATTTTCTATATTCTAGTTAACATTGCTAATGTTATTGGAGAGTATGAACACTCTTTCACTTATCTTTCACGTTTAAAATTATGAAATTCTTGGATGTTCAAATTTTGGTTATTTCCTAATAGTCCTTCCATGGGGCTACTCTCCATACCAAAGCAGGATCACATTGGGGGGTAGCGGTCTCAGATTTCTAATCTATTCAACACTACCTGATTTTTTCACATGGCGCTATATTATAGGCAATTGGTTTTGGCTTATTGAGAATGCTGCAGCTTTCCCTCATTGAAGGATAGAAATATTTTTCTGTTATCCTCATACTGGGAGTTTGTCTTAACGTTCTAGAAGAGTGGATAGTACTTGGTGAGCTGCAAGAATATGAAAAAAAAAATCCCATGACTATTTATTCAGGAAAGACTCCAAAGTAGATTAGAGCTAAACTTTGACTTTCTTTTAATATATCATAGCGTGGATGAGTGATTCTTTTTTCTAAAATGAAGATCAACCTGGTTCTTTTCGAGAAAGTACTACATTTATCAAAAAAGGTCGAAAGTGAAATCTCATCCCCAGCATATATTCCAGTGATGTCACTAAAATTCAAAGCGCTTTTCTCAACGCCACAGTTATTACGACACATCTTATTCACGCAGTTTTCCATCAACTAGAACTTCAACTGTTAGTAAATTGATGCTCTATTCTGTTATAATTCTGTGACAATATATTGTTAGTGCTTCTTAAGAAAACATTTCTCAATCTTATTACAGCAAAATAATTATTCAAATCTTTATTTTATAACTGTTCAACAGATAAAGGAAACTAATTTATTAAATCTCTATGAACATAAGTAAAGTTATTCATTGCTATTAGTTTCCTTTGCAGCAATTGAGACTGAGCAGGAATTTTACTCAGTGGTGTTTTGGTAATCACAAAACGAATCTTGATTAGCGAGCCTGAAAATTTATGTTCCTGAAACTTGAACTGTTTTCATGTTTGTATTGGAAGAGCTTTAAAACGGTGTTTTAAATGAACAAACAATATGATCTGTACTGTAAGATTTTTTTTATCAGAAAAAAATATCGTTGTTGATAAATTTCTTTATCCTGAACACCAAATTTTATGTTTTTGAAATGCGTTATTTAGTTTTATTATTATTCAAAATGTCTTTGTGAAATATTAGTTTGCTGTCAATAGGATTTGCTCATTGAACCCATCTTAAACTTTCCAATTAAAACCCTTTATGAACACACATTTAAAATATAGTTTTATATCTGTGGGTGGTGGCTGCTTGGATCGGGCATGCCAACGTCCTAGCATTTGGCAATTTCTATTTTTAGACTTTCGTCCAGATATTGGTAAAGATGTACCAAAAAAATATGATTGCTGAGATATAGTCTACACGAAAACAAACTGTAGCACACAACAGCGAACACAAACATAGCTTGAGAGAGGATCTCGTCGAAGAGGGCTGCGGTAAGCTGTCTTATGGGTTGTAGCTGCGGCTGTGCGCAACCAATAATATCATCTACCAGTGTTGAGGGAAAGAATCAGCACTACAGATATAAGCTAGTTCGGGGTCGTTTCACATTGGTGTAAGGGATCTGGATGTGGTTTTTAATTGCTCTGTTCTTTATTGCTGCAGGGATTACTCAATGGGCGGGGAGGGCCTCGTAGGAAATCTTATACGGTTCATGCAACTGGGTATTAACTATCTAAATTAATAGATAAATGAAGATCGAGGAGAATTTGAGAGTGCCATCATTGCGCCCCTCACTGTATTTCCATATGGGAACTCAACACCATGTCGGGCGAGATTCTAACGCCATGTGCTGTTTTGCCTGGAATGCTATTGTAAAAGCATACACACTTAACAAGATTCAGCAGTGGGGAGCTCCGGTGCATTGAGTACATAATGTTCATGAGAACTTCACCTGGCGTTGAAATTGTCTAAAATTTATTTTAGATTGTTTAATGTGCTGAAGTGGGCTTTCGCTGTACAATCCCAAACTTGTCTCTGTGTAGGGAGAGTTACTGTAAGGACTAGGATGTAGATAGTATAGTATTCTCAAGAGGTAATTGACGATTCCTGTACATAAGGGATTTTGTGCGCTTAATGCGTTATTGAATTTCTTTTTTGAGGTTATTTAGTGTTGTGCGCGAAAGTTAGTAATTTATACTAGGATCGCTCCCAGGTAATTCTTAATTTCTTTTTTATTAGGGATTATGCTCTGTTTGAAGAAGGTGATATTATTTTTTCTTTTTATTTCTCATAGAAAGTTACAATAAAAAAAAAAGTGCGGGCACATTTAGCTCCACTACAGAGCTGGACATATAAATATAAAAATGTAACCTTACTCAATCTGTGAAGAAATAAATACAAATCAAATATGTATGAATTTCTTTTGCTAACATGTTTTCTTGATAATTGCAGCTCAAATATGGCCAAATGATAGCGCATTGTGGAAGTCTTCTTAATCTCTATTGTTTTATTTTTCGTGCTCTATTTGGTAACACACCCGAAGTTGAAGACCTTGTCTTAGCCTAAAATCATTGACCTTCGTTCCTCAAAATGATATTTTTTCGCAATACCTAAGTACTGTGACGGCCCTGTTTACGGCCATATTACTGGAAGTATCGCAGGAAACGGCGCGCTTTTGTGCTTGTGTCCTAATCCGGAGGACGAAAATAGAGGCTTGATATGTTTCCACCAGTTGAACCCTTCTACCGGATTTGAGTAATCTACGGCGAGATACTTCTCTGGCAATTTATTATCTCTGTCCTCTTGCACAAGGAATCTTAGACGTTCAGGCATGACCGACAAGGAGCCGTCCTGGCTCCACTCGGTTTGTATACCTGTGACAAGCACATAAGGTGGTTTAATCGATCACTAACTGTGCAGCCGACCCCACCAATGGTGATGGTAAAAAACTTTCTTTCCAACGAATACCCGTAAATGGGCATGGTCGGTGCTAACAGCGCTTCCGGATAGTAATGAATGTACAAAACATCCGTTGGAGGTAGAAGATCTGGGAAGAAAAACACTCACTAGGCAGTGGTGAGAAGTGGTCACAGGCCAAGCTTCTAATAGAGCGCAATCCTCGAATAGATCTCTCGTCAATCTACTGGCCTGGGTGACTTGGAATTTCTGGAAGAACTCTCCGAAGCACCAGCACTGGCACCATAAATCATTTCCTCAGGCAGGAACCCCGTCCTCAGCTTAGAGGCAGGCACGCATATCCAAGAGCACGTAGACATGACATCGTATAATTCAAGGTGGCATAACACTTAATCACTGCTTCTTTGGCGGTGGCGATGTTGCTTTCCACGTTCCGTTGATAGCAGGACGAGAAGACACGTCTTTGCCTTTTCTGGTGCCTAGAAACCCTGGATAGCCTGGAAAGTGTTGTCCCGAAATTAAATCCTATATCAGTGTAATTTTGCCGGAACTACAGCATGTGAGATCCAACTTGACATAGCGTCTGGACGATTGTCTCAGTAAAGTTGTTACCAGTCGGAAGACACGGTAGGACACTTGGAAACGGATCATACCTATTTAGAACAACTTATATCCTTTGATGGTAGGTAAAGGTCCTGCAATGTGGATGTGTAAGTGTGACTAAACCTTGCGCCTGTCAGCTTGAATGAACCCAAGGTTGAATTAATGTGCCGGTAATTTTAGAATTTACTGCACGGCATGCAAAATGCGCACCATTTAGATATCTTTACTTAGTGAATTTAAGACAAAGCGCTGCCTGACCAGGGTTAATTGTGGCCTTAATCACCAGTAATGAGCAAACCATGCAACGTTTCGAAAATCTTAACGTTAGGACGCTTGACGCGTCCTGATCTTACTGGTCGAATATCACAATAAAGAAGACGCGTTTTATGGAGTAAGATTAACTTCAAAGCTTCAGACCAAAACCAGATTCTAGAAGGAAACGTAACTTGCAGTCCAATCCTGAGCGATAGCCATGTCCTCTACTGGTTACATGACCCGAACCGAAATTGCTCCGATGCGGAAAAGGTATCTGTGCCAAATTAGTGAGATCAGATGCGCAACACCGAGTAAACTGGCCTATGAACTATAATTTGCTTAAGGCGATTTCTTTCATGCTTTGTTGGAAAGCAAAGGTCGAGTGGTTTTAGTCTATAAACACTACAAAATGCCGTCCCTCAAGAAAATAATACGAAAAGAACCTAATAGCAGGATATATAGCTAATAGTTAACCGAGTTAGAGCTACCTGCAGGCAAATTGCGGAATTAACGCTGACCTCGAAAAGTGACAATATATTTGTAAAAGGTCACATCATAGTTATATAATCATTTTCGATTTAGTAAAATGGACAATCTTATGACATTTATACTTAGATGGAATATTAAAACTCAAATTTGCTTATTCTCGATTTCTGAAATTGTGCAGTCACGACGCGTAAGAAAGAGAAAAATGTTAACCTTTCGACTAAAGGATAAATGATGCGTGCATTTCTCAGTAGGTATGCCCAAACAGCAGGTGTGCATATCTCCACTACTGCAGTGACATTGACGACGTATTAACGGATGCTCGTACCAACGTGGCACCTAATATGCTAAAAATATAGACTGAAATTGAAACAAAAGGTCAAATGCATTGTAGCATGACGGAAAGACTGAACACCGAAAATACAATGGAATTGTGATAAATTGTGCTTGCTTTTCTCTTTGAAATTTGTGCGCCGTCAGTAACAGTTTTGGAACTGAACAAATATATTAAGCTTCCAAAGCGCTTGTGTTGTAGCTATTCTCCAGCCATTGTCACCGTTTGTACTAAATCGATGATGCTCTACTTTCGATATAGAACGCTGAATTTAACAATTGCCACCCAGGTGACGACGCTGTGTGCGGTCTACAATAAGCGCTAGCTTCACTGTCAGATCTCACTACCACTGTCAGTCCGGTGAAGCTAAAATCTCCGGGCAGACACGTATTTCGCATGTCGGAGGAGAATGTACAAGCAGCTGAGCACATCCGCTGGCAGTCGTCCCTCAAACGGTAAATATGTGAAATCAAAGCGCATGAACGGAAAGTCGCCACGTTAAGTTCAAATCACAGACAATGACGTGATACCTAAAGCACTTATGAAAGGGGACTGCCTTCCAAACATTAATACTCTCCCACTTCTCTCTCCACTCCTAGTATTTTTCCATATGCCAGAATTTTTCCTCAGAAAGGAGAAAAAGGCCTCTGTTTAGATATTAAACTGTATTTAATTCTCTACAAATGGGTTTTGTTTAGTACATACATTGGATTGTGCCTAAACAAATTAGCTGGACTTACATTGATTCATATGGAAATTATTACTTAGAGTTTCGTCATTTCAGATTTCGCCGATTGCTTTGAAGGAGTATTTAATCGGAAAAAAAAAAAAAGATTTATCGCATTTTAAAACAACGCTTTGAAATTCATTGTCTTTCTCAGTAGTTTCTAACCAACAGATAATTCAAAAGTTAGGCTTGAATACCCATTTTCGCTATATTGGTCGTCTAAAAACAAAACAAAATATCATCCATCCCTCTAATTATTTTTTACTCTTTGTTCTCATGGATTTAGGATCATATCTGCACTTTAAAATTTACCAATCTTGTCATTTGGAATGCAATTAAACACGAGTCATTTAAAGGGAGGCTTTTACATCAGCTGGAAATCAAATTACATAATTGAACGTATCGCACAATTAACCCATTAACTCCCAAATTAATTTAAAGCAGATTTCAATACAATCATTATTAAATTACATTTAAAAAAAAACTTTCTAAGATCTGTGAAGCAAATTAAAATCGCAGAAAATTAAAAAATTTAGAAAAAATTTAAAATTGAAAAATAATCATTTTGAAAACTTATTTTTACATAAAGTATTAAGGTTTTTATATGTTAAATATCAAAAAGTTAAATCACTTTTCTAATTCCTTGATTACCATAAAAATTAATCAATGCAAAAATAAAAGAGTTGAAGAAATGAAGACAACAAAGTGCTCTTATCCGGTTAAAGCAAAAAAGAAACAATGGAGTACATTCACTTCAGCCACGGACGTGAAATGTAGTAACTGTCTTATAAATAAGACGCTGGGCGTTAACGGATTAAAAAAATTCATTCTTTGGGCTTCTAGAATCTGGGGCTTGCTTTTAAGCCACCCCTCAACAAGTTGCATTATTCTCTAAAATCAAATTTAATGCATATCATTTTTACAAAATATTGGATTGGGAATTTCTACAGCTCGAAACAAAAGCATAACATCGCATATAACAGAAGCATAACCAGTATGCAGACGAGTAAAGCTGCCGCGCGCAAGTAGTTTCCAAAAACCAGCTAAAGGACTGGCACAAGTCGTTACTGAGACAAAAGGATTTTATCGTAATGTAAAGCACGACTTTTCGTCAACTATCGTGAAAGGCCTGCTGTAATTTTTTCAAAAAGTCTGAACAGTGACTGAACAACAACAAGGAGAAACAGATTTAAAGAATCAAGAAAGACTTTTGATAAACTGACGGTAATAAGTAAAGGAATTTTTACAGACAATGTTGAAATTTAAACATTTAAAAATAATTTCTAATCTAAAAATAATTTCAATTTTCTTATATTTTGAATATTGCAATTCACGTATTTTCAAGGATGAGGAGAATCTATCTCAAAAGCTCCAGAATGTAAATATGCAGGCATAATTTATAAACTGAAATTTATTTCAAAGAAAAAAATATCAATCCAAAATGAAAGAAAAGCAACTAATTATCATCACTTCCAATTGATTTTGGGCTACAAATAATAAAGGGATGTTAAATTTCCAAAACTAATAAATTACATTGATTCTAAAATACAAGAAGTCGTCGCACAATTTATGATGTATATAAGAATGGTTGCAATAAAAATAGATGATTTAAATTATATACATTTAATTAACATTATTTACACTACTTATTTACATGACGAAAGCTTATGCGAACAACATCGCATCGCGCGGATACACTCTGGAATGTTAACATTGTTGCCAGATACAAAGGATACATTTTACATTTCAATAATAAATGAGTGGCTTGACGCTAGCGCCGCCACAATAGAAATGTTTTGAATGAATACCTTCGCTAAACGTTAGATGGCGCTGACTACAGCAAGCAGCCTCTCCTGTGCGCCAATAAAAGTGAGATTAATTGATTATTTTTCCGAGCAGTGATAGACGAGGATTAGCTTGATTCTCGTTCAGTAACATTAAAATTAATTATGAATGATCATCATGTCTTTCTTTAATATTACAGTAATTATATCAAAATACTTCAAAATGGCCAAAACCTATACAGTATACCATGTTTGGAAACTGTTTGTTTCATTTGATTAAACTTATTCAAATTATTTTGCAGGCTAACACTTTAGATATTTCGAAAAAGAAATTTCGATCTTGACATAATAAGTATCACAAATCAGCTGCAAATTTAGTTTTCATATACTGATTCAGAGGTAAAAAAAGAAATAAAAAATGCTGATATATTGCTTTGTTTTTCTTTCCTTCTCCACTCTCTTTTCAATTTTTTCATTTTAAATCAAGTTCCGTTAAGAAAGGGTATCATAGAAAAAGAGATTAAAATAGTTCCTAATTGTTTATTCAAACCTTGAAATAAGTATATTTAACCGTTATATTATAAGTATATTGTACCGTTATTTTAAAAAGCTGTTCCTTACATATAAAAAATTGATTTCAGATATTATCGTTGCATACACTACAAGACCCCCTCTTACCTTATTCAGCTAATAGACTCTTATTTACTAGAAAGAAAATTTGCAGTTAGAGTCAAGAATGAACTCTCAAGCACCAAAGACATTAATGCAGGCGTGGCACAAGGGTCGAAAATTGGCCCGACTCTTTTTGCCCTGTATATTAATGACATTCCCAAACAATTCAATACTTTATTATGCATGTACGCAGACGACACAGCAATACTTGCCCGGAACAAAAATCCCAATTATATTCAAATTGCTCTTAATCGCCATCTTAAAGCACTTGAGGACTGGTTCATTAAATGGAAAATAGAAATCAACGTCTCAAAAACTGAAGCTATTATGTTTGCTAATGCGCGTAGGTACTCCAGCTTCCGCCCCATTAAGATTAATGACAGAATTATCCCCTGGTCTCAGAAATGTAAGTATTTAGGTCTTATTCTGGATTGCAAATTAACTTGGAAACCCCATTTTATCTACTTAAAAATAAATTCCGAGATACCGCGCGTAAACTTTTCCCATTAATATCTCGGAAATCTAAAATGCCTAGGGAAACGAAGTTACTTGTTTACAACACCTATTTGCGTCCCATTCTAACTTATGCCTGTCCGATCTGGGGTTATGCAGCTAAAACCAACATTAAAATAATTGACGTTCAATATCACTCAGTAATTCGGTCAATCTGCAATGCGAAATGGTATATCTCCAACACCGAAATGCGTAAAGCACTTAACTACTGTAAGGAACCTCTCTAACCTCTCTAAAGGAATACATTGTTAAAATTGCAACAAAATTCTTTAATGCTCTCGACACGCACGAAAATGCAGCAATTCAACTTATTCCTGATTATATCCCAGATCCCAAAATAAAAAGACCGAGAAATATTCTCCTGTAATAGTAATGCACCTTGTCCCCCTCCACGCAGCTTGTTTACATTACTCACTTTCCGACTTTTTTCTCCCACGGCCCTCTCCTCAGATATTAACCATACACAGTTAAGCTCTCACAGTTTCACTCTCCTCCACTCCGTCTCAAGATCTTCTCTTCTGGCCACCGCTAGACTCCTGACTTTCTCAGAACTGTTCCCAGTTCTTCTCAGAGCTACTGTGCGAAGGACGTAGCTTCTATGAAGCTCCAATGTACGCACCCCCTCCCTGTCTCTCCTCACTGCCGAAATGAATCCTATTCAGCTCATTGTCAGATACTTCACGCCATGTTGGACTCAGTACTCGTCAAGAATGGAGGTAGCCCCTTTTTGAGGGGCGGGTACTCCGGAATTTGTCAAGAACTATTAACGTTACAAAAGTCACAAAGTTTAAAAAATCACGAACGTCAGAGCCTACTGTTTTGGCAATGACAAAAGTCTTGTGCAGTATAATTCCTATTCCCCAGCGTTAATATTCAGGGGACCCATCAAATTTCATCAAACAAATATAAATTAGGCCAGCGTCTTTCTAAGTTTTATTGTTAGCTCGGATATATTATTCGAAGAGAGTTGTCGCACATTGAACGGAATTATTCGAAGAAATTGTGTTTTCTTTCCAAACTTTATAAATTGAGACCGATAAAAATTACTCTATATGTCCGTTATTCATCTGATTTCAAAAATATAATGTGTGTGAACCTTCAGTATCTCGCAAGATGCAAAGAATTTAGTGGCGACCATCATGAAGTGGAACATTAACTTGCGATGAAAATGTGTCTCAGATAATTTTGTGTTCTGTTTCTTTCCGTCGGATAAACCTCCCCACAATGCTTATTTCCAATTGTTTTATAATAGTCAATCAATGAAACATGCTAAATATTGTCCCGAATCTACGAGAACCTTCTGTTGATAGTCTTGTTTCGCGGAGTGATTGTCAGTTGAACAACAGGTAACACTGACTGCACGCCAGATAGCGCTGTTTTCAGGTTTAGTGACGCTGACAGTACATCCCAGCAGCATGAGGTGCATTAATTTCAAAAGGGCCATCTTGCGGCTGTTTTTAGAAGCATTTTCTTGGGGAATCTGAACGGAACAGTAACCACAGAGAAGGAGAATCAGAGGTCTCACTCCGCAATTTGATCAGCGTCCCTCTCGCCAGAAAAGAGAACTACCCACATCGATACCAGCGCCGTTTCAAACGAAACACCAAGGTCGCCGCCATGTTTGTTGCGTGTCGATATTCATAAGAGCAGGTTAGTTTAATACGTTTCCTAACTTATATCAAAGTAGATTTAAGTTAATCAAAAATTTGTAACATTTAGTTTCACTTTTATAAATAAAATAACTAAGTTTTTTTCCCCACGCTGACGTATTCTGGTTATTTCCTTTGTTGGCCACAGATGCCGTATTGTGTAAGTGAAGTGCAATGATAAAAAAGTTACCACCATTAGGGTCCATGCGAAAGAGCCCTCTGATTCTTCTTTTCTGTGACCGTAATTGCACATTGGACTCTCAGTTGTGGCTTTCAGTATTCGTCTATGCATGCCGATGCATACATCCGTTCCTTCTTGTCAATACAGAAATATTTTGTTCTTCTTCGTTTTAAAATTACTATCTTTATTTTTAATTCTTTAGGAATCTATTTTCTTTCACTTGCCTATTATTATTTATCATTTATATTGAATGTTGAAAATGATGATTTTAATTTTGAGAAATTCGACCAGCCATAATGAAGAGTTATTTCGATGAAATCGAAATAATTTCTTTTTTTAGGAAAATAAAAAAATCATTCTGATACATGTTATTACGCTAGGTGAGCATCAACATGATAGGTCAAAGAAAAAGTGAGTGAGATCTTATGTTAGTAGAATTTTAGTGAAGGATTTGATGAGATGAATGATAAAGAGAAAAAAAATTAAATTGTCTTTCTTAATGAAATTTTTGCATCTCAATTGTTTAATCATTTTCATGCTTCAGTTTTGATTCTGTATTTTCAATAATTTTTGCTGTAAGAATAATTTTTTGTTGTATTAATTCAGTTACTGCTAATTATCTTCAAAACTGAATTAAAGAGTATATGCAAATTTAGTGTAAGGAAAAGTAAATAAACAAATATTAAAGGAAAGCAATTCACTTATCCTACAGTTACGGCTAAAATTTCGAGTGGTGGCACATAGAGTCTGAACTAGATATCTTGTGACAGAATATATTGTTACAAAAATCTTTCTGTGGGTGTATGGTGTAAACAGTCCAACACACAGAACAATGGAGAATGAAGTTTTATTCACAAATATGTAGGAAAACACGTAGCACAGGCAATAGGAAACAATAGATCTTCCACGGATTAGCAACCTAAACAGACAACAATTCACAAGTAGTAACAGTTAAACACTTTGAGATTTAGCGACACAAACAGTCAGCAAATCCCTTATAACGACAATAACAGCACATTCAAAAGCGCTCAGCTCACCAGCTTCCTAGCTCGCACTGCAGACGAAACACCAAAGTCGCACCAGTCGATCAACACATTCCATTCTCTGATCCAAGCGCGGTCCATATATACTCTTCTCGACAGGCCGTGACGTCACATGGAGTTTTCTACTACATTCAAGCGTATTTTCTTTTCTAATAGAGATATCGAAAAAAGGGTCGAATTTCCTGGAATCATCTATTTTTCACCAAAATTGTCTCCAAGTTCGCCGCAAAGGTCAGGGTACGATTCTCGGTCATCTCATACTTACTCCTGTGAAAGTGTCTTCCCAAACATTTGACTAGTGAGACAGGAAAGCGACATCACATTTGTGCAACAATATGGTATTGCGGTTCTGTCTTATGACAGAATGCAAGAACAGTCTTGTGACAGAGCAACATTTTACAACTAGTTCGTAAAACGAGTGAATACCAATTCAGAAACAATTAAAGAACATATCGGAAATTTCTCTTTAATCCCCAAAAGCCGTATGAAATCTGTAGATGGATGCAAAAAAGTTATCCCTCTAAATAATGGAGTCAATTCACGGTCACGTGTCAACTCAAAAATGACAGCTCTTAGAGCCTTCTGCGGATCTATTGAGGGTCTCTCCGTAACGTTAATGGACTTTATGCATGTGACGTCACATCCATCGACACATGACCATCCGGCAACAGCCAGCGCTCAATCTTAAACAGCTGATATCATGCTTATCGATATGATGTGCATATCAACTATATGTTGGATGCCAGTTAATAAATGGATAATTGAATTACATACTCAGTTTATTGATTTTCATTTTATTTTAGATTCTTGGTGCTTAATGCAAATGTCCTGGTGGTACAATTCCTTCTGCATCTAAGCATGTTTTTTACTGTGCTTGCTTTCATTATTCTCATTTTGATATTCTTTATAAAATATTATCTCATTTCAAGATCAATATTATCAGATAAATTTCCTTTATTTTATTTATACAAAAGAGTATGAAAAGTTTAATTTTCATCTGGAAAACTCTAAGTTATTAATAAAAATGAGAAATAACTTCTTAAAATGCAATTTAAATTTTCAGAAATAAGATGTTATATACAGATACTTTATTTATAATATGTATATTATACATTCTTTTAGTAGCAAATAAATTAGTTTAGCATTGTAATATATGTAATGAGAAATTATATATAATATTGTAATAATAAAATAGTGTAACATTAACCAGACTAAATATTTTTTATCAGCACTTTCATTTTATTGCATTTCACACAGCAAACCATTTTTAACTTAGAAAGCTTTGTATAGGAGATAACTAAGTATACTTAATACACATCTCAAAATTGCTTTGCTAACTTGGAACACATATAACAATAGCTTTTAAGGTTATTATTATTCCCAGTCGTATTATACAGCATTATATTGATAAAAATACACGAATGCACAAATGTTTAAATTATATTGCATACTGTGTCACCAGATGACTTAAAGTAACAAAAAAAAGGAATGTTTTTTTTTATTTGCTGTTGAAAAGGAACCATACTTTTACTTTTCTATCCATTTAAAAAATATAATGAAACAGCCTGCTAGCTTTCAAAACCTTCTTTTTGCTGTAATTGAATGTTTTGTATATATGGTTCATCAAAGATGGTGAGGATGGAAAATACCTATCATATGCTAATTGCATGAACTCGTCACATCCACTGGCACATGTCCCTCAAAGTATAAATGTTTTACATGTTAATTCTAAAAAAAGATTAATTAGAATAATTCTTCAGCTAACGATCTTATTGAAATTTAGTATATTCTAAATTATGTATAACTTTTCGATTGTATTTATTAACACCAAAAATAATTGTTAGCACGTTTTAAAATTATCTTGATTTCTGAATCACTGAAATCTAATTATAGATCAACTTTTTTTTGTTTTTATTGCGTGACTGTACAATACATTAAAATCTAGTTATTCAATGTATTTTCTTACAGATTATAAAATAAAATATAAATACTAACAAAGTAAATCTCCTTCTTTCTAGCTAATTTTCTCAAATAAATAAACTATATACCTTTAATGTGAAAATAAGAAAAAAGATTTACATTGATATTTATTTATATAATATTTTCTCACTTTTTTTCAGCTTAATAGCTATTAATAAATGCTATAAAAAGTTTTCTAAGACAACTACACTCTTCTGAATCAATAGATAAATTATCAAGTTAATTGAAAATGTGATTAGAATAGGATTTACATTTGCATCAATTCAATTTTTTAATTGTAGATTTTTTAAAATGCAAATTATCAAACCATTACTAAAAATGCACAAAAATTGAATTGTTCACTGAAGAAACTTAAATGATAGGTTTTAGAAAGAAATTACTTGGATATTGTTGAGAAACACAGTATGTGAATTTTCAAAAATATGATGGCGAATTGAAATTCAAGTACGAAATGATTTTAATGAAAATTTTTCTATATTGTTTTGCCCACATTGGGTAACACTGTTATATAATGAATATGTGTAATGTTTCAAATAAACACCATTAAAACAGTTTAATGCAAAATATTGTTTTATTACACAACAGAGCCCACTTTTCAAATTACTTTCCATGGTTGTATGAATGTTTATTGTATTCAATTTCAGACACAAAAACAATGTTCAGTATGCAAAAAAAAATTGTAAATGACATAATTTAAAATTATAACGCATAAAAATGGATTGTTCAGCTAACGAAAAAGATTATGGTTCCTCAAAATAATATTTGTAACTAGAGTAATAATAATATTTTTAACGCTTCATATACTTTCTCAAACTACAATGGGAAAAGATTACAAACTGAAAATTAGCAGAAAATATTTTTAGATTTTTTCCCCTTATATTTAACATTAGAAGAAATTTATAGTCATCTACGAATTTCAAAGTTGCTTCTACTTTTGTACTGTAGCAAACTCATAAACTGATACGATGAAATAAAAATATTTTGAATGCACATGTATAAGATTTTATGTTTAAAATAAAGAAAAATACCAACCCAAAAATCGAGTTGTTAAATTGTCAGATGAAGCCAATAATGTAGCACAGAGACTTCAAATTTCATGATTTTTTTTAAAACCAAATAATCTCTTCAAGTTTTCTTAGGTAGACAAATCCAATATAATTTAATAAACTAAGCACATTTAGGAAAGGTCAACAATTATAAAACAAATAAGTTACATAAAAAAGTACTATAAAATAATCTAAACATAATATGAAAAAAGTTAAAGATGCATGTATATCTTGAATTATATATCATGCCACTTCAAGAAAATCAATTACAACTGTGGTGCAAGCAAATACATGCAGTCACAGATGAAAAAAGATCACCTTGTTGGCCAGATTTAAGCCAAAGGGCTGTCTTCTGTCTCCACAATGTACCTTCAAGTGTCGAAAGCAGGTTCAGAAATATGAAATGGATACACATCCATTTTTATGTTGAATATAAGGCATTTGGAAAATGCAGTTATCTTCATTCACAGAAAACAGATTTGCTTAATCATACTAAAAATGTATATGTAACTTTACAGTGAATATAAATTATTAATGCATGCTAAAAATAACATGCATTAATAATAAATTGCATGCATTATAATAACATGCAATATTATAACATTATAATACATAACATGCATTAATAATAAATTATTAATGCATGCTAAAAACATATGTAACTAACTGTAAACATAACTAATTAAAACATATGTAACTACTAACTAAATTTTCATTGGTTTTCATACTTAATATAATAAAAATATCAGTAATTTCCAAATACTATTATTATTATCTCGATTTCAGAAAATACATTATTATCAGAAATAAATTTTACATAAAATAAACATTTAAATATTTTAATATTGTAAAAATACTTTTTATATATAAACTAACAGTTTTTACAATTTACAAATAGTAGGCAAACGACAAGTTAAAAATAGTAGATACCAAGAATACAAAACAGATGATGCATCATGATAATAATAAATAGTAAATGAAGCAATAATATAAATAGAATACAAATCGGAATAAGGGGGAAAAAAGCCAAAGACACTTTGCTAAAAAATAATACATATAAAATTAATACACTGTGAAATTACTAATTGTAATATACAAATTAGGGTAAATGTGGAGTTTACGGTACCCAACGAAGTAAGTGGGTACAATAAACTCCACATTAACCCAAATTAGGTTTCAAATTATTATATTCAACCATATTGGAGAACAATCTTTAGAAAAAGAAAATTAAAGTTTGCTCATACAAAAATACTAGCTATGAGGAAACTCCAAACTGAGAATTAAATAAAAAAAGTAAAATACGAATAATGAATAATAAAGCATAATACGAATAAGTAAATAAGAATAAAGCAATATGAATAAAATACTCAGATCATTTAACTAAATACCAAACACATATAAAACTGAATAAGGCAAAATTAAACTGAGGACACTTTACAAAAGCACACTACATCAAAAATTATATTCCCCATACATATAAATGATAAGAAAACAGAATAAAAACTAATCAAATTTACTAATAATCAAATAGCAATATCTAAGAATTAAATGCACCTTTTTAACATAATTACAATAACAATTAATAGAAACTATCCAACAAAAAAATAAGTACAAATGACAACATCAAGAAGAAAAAAAAAATCATTGTTAGAAATTTTCATTGGGATCAATTAAAGTATTCATTTTTCGAAACAACTTTTTAACATTAATTAAAGGGTTATGGAAGTTACACAACATGCAAATAATAAAAAAAAAATAGAATTTATATTGTGTAGGGGATAGGTCTCTCAAAATATTTGTATATTTTGATTCGGGATATAGCCCTTTCTACTGTTACTCGTACAGTTGATATCTTGCAGTTTTCAATTCTATCAGAT
>BGPR01011029.1:6439-50160 GCA_013235015.1 Araneus ventricosus | reverse complement strand
TTCAGTTCTAAATATTAAATATCAGTACGATTTTCATCCCACCGTTTCGAAATTCAACAAACGTATAAATCACACTTCGCAGTTCACCTCCAGAAGATCTTTATTTATAAAGTTATATTTCTATAAAACAGGTGATAATTTTTACATATTCATATCTTCGCTGCTTTAAAATTTCAATAAACTATAACTGAATCTGTGTTATCGCCCCGTCAATGTAAATTTTTTTCCAAAATTAGATTGAAATTGAATAAAATTTTAAACAATAAAAGTTCTTTTTCTTCATACATAAAATAAAATAACCAATATGATATGGAAATTCTTTTCTAATCTCCATTGTGAATCGTTTATGCTATTCGCTTTGAGATTAGTGTTTTAAACTTTTCTTGCTCTAATTACAGGAAGTCGTTTAATAAATCACGAGAGTTTCGCACTTTTTCTGGTAAAGTACACCCGAAACGAATCGAACAATATTTTAAGAGAACACTTGATGAATTTCCAAGAAAATATATTAAATTTATGACAAAATACAACATACCCAAAACTACAAATCATATGTTATTTACTTTTGAGAAATGAAATGAAAAGGAATAATCGATCGACAGATTAACAACAAAATTAATATCTTGCACTCAGTCTGTTCGGTTTTCTGTTCAATATAGGAGATTGCTGTTGTAAAATAGCTTAAAAACTACGAAAATATGGAAAAATACATTAATGTAGAGAGAAAAATGTAGATGGATCAAATATTGTTTTATGAAATGATTTAATATGTGAAATCACACATAAATATATCTACAATTACTTACACATCAAAAGAAAAAAATGTCAATTTTTCATATATAACGTACTAAATACAGACGTAGCAAATGTTTAATTCACAATAAGAAAAATGATGCAAAAATGCACATAATTTAACTTAAAAAATATACACATATGTTCATTCTAGATATTTTCCATTAAAAAAAGAAATATTTTTAGATGTTGAAAGATATTCTCATCATAAGTAATTAAGATTAAATTGAAACACATATAAGGAAATGCTTTAGGAATGTTTTCATATTGATATTAGGAATGATATTTCGAACAACTAAATCAATTCATCTTATATATTTTAATGAATTATTGCTAACTAGCTGTTATGCGATGCGTTTCTGGAGATTAAAATAATTTTATGTCTAATATTTTAAATGAAAATCTATTTTTCTATAGAAAATTGTAATACATAAAAATACCTTTACCGTCTGAAACGTTTTTACTTCGAATTTCGTTCATACATAGTGAAGTATAAGGAATTTGACGGGTGTTTTCGGAAAGTTATTTAAATTTTAATTAATAGAAAGCGATTAAATTAACCCGATCAATAATTGTTCCTGATATAAATTAGGAATCGTCTGATTTTAAGGTATCCGCATACGTTCGAAAACCCATTTTTGACCGAAAATCATAATTTTTTTTAATATCTTATCTGAAAGCCTATTATTTTTAGTTTTCAAAACAGTTTTTGTTTTACATCTATGATGATCAGAAGTGAAATTAGAGACATTTTAATAGAACTTGACAGTTGAAAATGGAGTGGTAAATAATACGATAAAGAAGCATTTTTCATTGTTTTTACTTAAGATATTTAAATTTTATTGTTTATTTTCATTTTATACTATTTTACATATACCAGGTATTATTTTGAAAGATTTTCAGTGTGAATTTCTTTGTTTTCTATGACATTGTTGCAAATTTAACTAATTTTGAATCATTGCAGTATCTTGATTCTCCGTTAATGATGTAATTTTTGATAATAAACGTAGGAAAAGTACATAAATTGTACTTATGATCAATATCAATCACTCAAAGTATCTCTAGATCAATTAATAGGCATTATAAAGTTATTTGACTGAAAAACATTATTCAAATCCATCTATGGCGGCTGAATGATAGAAAACGATAATGACACATAAGGCTCAAGAAAACGACTAAAAAACAATCAGAAAATTTTTAAAAATGTGCTAAGCTGGCAAACACTAAGGTCTATCCTACAAAACTGGGGAGTATTGAAGAAAAATTATTTTTTCTTCTCATGGTAAATTAAAAACATAAACTCATTTTTCTCGAAATGTGATTTTTTGCAAAATTTTAATTTTTCAAACAATAACTAAAATTCAACTAAAAATATCCGTCTCAAATTTGGCATACATATTATTTATTATATTGTTTAGGTAAAGAAAGAAAATATAAGTGAAATAAGGGTCCATTAAAAAGTTCTGTATCTTTTAAGGTTTGAAAAAAGGCTAAAATTCTTTAAAAATTCATGATTTCACACTAAAACTCTTATAATTTACATGTTTTTTGATACATTGCAAAACTTTTGCTTCAGGACCTAGCCAATAGTTGTAGGATTATATATGTTAAAGGATTTATCATTCTGATGATTTCTTTTTGAACGAGGGTATTTGAAAAAAGGTCAAATTTTGTGCAAAAAAAATCTAAGTTTTTTCAAATTTTTAAAAATATATTTAATTCATTTAACTTTTTTCTATGATTTATTAAATTTTAACATAAATGTCATAAAAAATACAAAAATATTGCTTCAAATATCATTATTTAAAAAAAGGCCTCCGAACGTAGTCGGATACCTTAAACTTTTCTTTAGTTTTAGTATACTTCCAGAATTTTGTTTATATATTTTAGCAACATCTACAAATTATAAATTTTATAAGCAATTGAATTTTTTTAATTATTGAAATGACAGCAACAATTTGAACGCAAACCTTGCTTAATTTTAAATTAACTAAAGATTTAATTAACTTTTAGGACTTTTAATTTTGACAGTGATTTTTCACTTCTTGTGTAAAATATTTACAGAAATAAAAAGAAATTTGTTCAAAGTCTCACCCTTGCCTAGAAAAAAAGTATCAATAAAAATGCTTTGTTTCAAAATCGTTTGCATGTAATCAATTTCTTTAAAAAATTTTAAAAATTCATAAAACTTAAAGAAAACATTGTAAGGAAATAAATTTGTTATGATTGAAAAGGAAAAAAATTAAAGTTTATAAGATGGTATAAACATATTTTTTTAGACTATTTTTTCAGAAATTACGGCGGAAAAGCGGTTTCGGTTAATTTCTAATTAACTGACTGTTTTATTAACTTTTGGACTTTGAAATGTTCATAAGTGTCTTCCAATTGTCTTAAATATTGGTTTCTCGCTTTGATTTCTTCTAAGATTATGTGCTGGAGATGCTGTGACATAATCAATCACCGGACAGAGATATGCATCGTTGTTACAGAATAAAATTGTTTTGGCTCTACAAGCACGACAGTGTGTTGCACGCACAATTTTTATGCAAGGTAGAGCTCTTTAACACATTGCCACTTTTAGACAGACGTTATCAAAAATCACTTCATGGAAGAACGTGTTATCAGCCGGCACTTTAGTAATCTGTGGCCTCCCCAGACCGCAATCCATGATACTTTTGCCTTTAGGGACATTTGAAACATCTGGTATGTCGTGATAATTCAAGAACTTTCGTGATCTTTAAGACAGATTTTCACGAATTGTTCTTAGCATTTCCCAGAACACGCTGCCGTCAACTGTGGAACATGCTATCCTTCGCTTCCAGATTGTAGCTGACAATGTTGGTCGCCATGCGAAACATGTTTTTTAGTAAAAAAATTTGAAAACTATCGTTAATATATACTAAATGCGTAATTCATTAAAAAACCCGTTGGCGGCAAAATTTTAAACAATTTGTTTCGTTCAAACAAATTACTATCCTTTCATTATGTCCCCTATAAAATTTCATAACTGTATGAACTATAGTTTCGTCTGTAGACAACTTTAAAATAGGGTCGTTTAATTCTGGACACTGAACATGATGTGATAAACTAAATACATTTCCTATGTCCCAGCGATCTATTCGCATGAAAAACGAAAGCCATATAGAAAACCTTTACGAATTCCGCCACAAGTTAAAAAAAAGTTCAAATGTTAATATTTAACATTAGCAAGAATCACGTCCTGCTATTTTTTAAATGAAGTTGATTTAAGTTAAAAAAATGAAGTAACGATAAACACTTTGAGCATTATTTAAACAGTTTATTTTTTTAAAAATAGTGGTTGTTACTAGGTATTGAAAACTTTGCTGTTTTAAAATATGAATTCACTATTATTGAATCAGTGTCATCTCATTGTCTCTACTGACATTTTCCTCAAAACTTAAACAATAAAAGTTCTCTTTCTTTAGACAAAAAATAAAACAATGAATATCATTTGGAAATTCCGCTATGAAACATTAACTGTCCGTTTTCAGATAGTCTTTTAAACGTTTGCTTCTTGATATACAGGAAACCATTTATTAAATCACAATTCCTTTGCACATTTCAAGTTATCTAAACCTTACAAACAACAAAATTAACTATATTTCTTGGACAATCCTTGGTGAAAACTCAAAGCAATATATTTAAATTAATAACATATGGAACAAACCGAAACTACCAATTACATATTACTCGCGTTTGATTTAAGAAAATTATCAATCAATCGATAGATTAACGATAAATTTGCAATCTTGATTGTATTTATCGAGCAAATTCCATTACATTAATCCGGGAGAAGACGGTCAAGGGATTGTGTCACAGTTCGATTCATTAATTCGTTATTTAAGCAATAATAACAATATTTTTATGCTAAAAACATCAAGAGACATATAACTATTCTAAATTATCCCTAGAAATTGTTCTAAGAGCAAAAGACCGAATTTTGAATAGATGAAGTTTAAAAATTATGGGAAAATAATTCTAAAAATAAAGAACAAAAAATGTATTTATTTTTTTAAATGAAAAGCACAGTACAGACAATAATTGCAGTTTCAGAGTGCAGATACAAAATGAATAATACACACACAAAGTAAAAAGCTGTAATCAGTGAATCTTAAATATATAAAAAAACGTATTAGAAATTTAAACTTTTTTACAGAGAATATAAAAGTTCAAAACACTAAACAATAAAAATTTTGCAATCCTACAAATAATATAAAACGAATACATATAATGATAAACACATTAAAATAGACTAGTATTTTAAAATTTGTATACTGTTGTGGCAGTACGTGGATTAGAAACTGGGAACTCTGAGTTTTGAGTCAAATATGCTAACCACTATACAATGTCCGGTGGTGGATACTAGCCTATAAATATTACAGAATAAGACGGAGCACGATGCACTACAGTAACATCCCCCAGCTTGTTTGATATTATTTTGAACATCAAGAAAGCGATAAGTGTACTGCGTGTATATGCGTAGATTGTTGTCCCGATTGTTTCTGCGCAAGCACGTGAAGGCTTTGTGCTATGAAATGCGTCACAGACTTTGTGCTATAAAATGGTTAAAGACTTTGAATTTGTAGAGCATGGTGTAGAAGTTGATAGGCTGCCATCTGTTGGATGTAGTAGTAGATGGAATTGATGTGTTGTTTGGGGCTGCCATCTAGTAGTGGAAATTCATCGTTAATCTCTGGATACATTTATTCGGTTCATTTCAGAAAAGCAATTAATTTTTAATTTGTAGTTTTGGTTTGTTGTAGTCTGTCATAATTCTACATATAAAACCTTAAAAATTCAGCAATGATTGTTAAAAGAATATAGTTCCTTTCGTTGTATATCGGTTGTACCTTAGCTTAAATGATAGTAACACTCGTTATTTGGAAAATGACTTACTGTAAATTAAGAAGCAAACCTTTAAAAGACTATCTCAAAGGCACGAGAATAAGTTTCAAAGTATGATACGAAACGATAGGTGGCACAGAATACATGCCAGGCGGCGTTGATTTGCATGAGATGTTGCTGGCGGTTAAGGAACGTTCCTGTGTTCATTGCACATTTCTACTGAACGTGTGCAGGTTTAACTATTCACAATGGCCAGCTAACAAAGCATTAAAGGCTATTAATTAAAACAACATATTAGTAGTTAGTAGAAAGAGAATCCTTTTTTCTACCACCAAGCACACCCGGACTGCCAAATCTCATTTAAATGTTGGGACAATGAAGCGAACAATAAATATCTCGTTTCAAACATTAATTGACCAGCATATTTCATGTGTAATTTATGTTCCAAATTAATGAAGCATTTCAGTACAAAAAGTTTCCCCACCCTTGTGATATAAGATATGTAGTGCTTTTCCAATCCCCAAATGTCCCACAGCTTTATTTGCATTAAGGTCTAAATCTAGGCGAGAGCACTGAAAATAGCTTGGTCTTCATACAAAATTTTACTCTTTCCACGGAGGACAAGCTGCACATTTTGAAGAAGCTTGTCACGCGTGTGCGCCTACTATTTGCAGCCCGCCTCAAATAGTAAAAACATTCCGCTCCTAATCTTATACATTGGCATAGATTTAGCATCCTACCGCTTTGAAATTCGACTTATACCATCAATGGCAATTCAAAATGTGATTGAAAAATATATTTATTTAAACAGCATTATTTTTAAAAAAATAGTGGTAATTTTTATATATTCAAAATTTTGACTGCATTGAACCGTGAATATACTTAACACGAAATTACGCTAGCTCCTTGCCAATGTAGAAGTTTGTTTTAAATATAATGAGGTATTCCAGTGCAAAATGCTCCTCACGTCTATGATATACGATATTAAGTACCTTTCTAATCCTCAAATATACTGCGGCTATCTATTTATAGCCGGCATCAAATGCTTAAAATATTCAGCTTTTAATATTCAACTCTGGCAGGATTTATAACCTACCAATTTCAAATTCGAAAAATTAGCAATTCAATTTAAAATCATCAAGAGACATGAAAAACGTGAAGTTCATCTGAAAACTTGTTAAAAATTCTATAACATTTGTACAAAGAGAACTTATGCACATTGTTAAATCTTGAAAATACATTTTGAAATAGTCTTTTGTTTCTTAAAGATCTGGCAGGAACAGCAAAATGTATGGAGATCAGTATATCAATTCAATCAATCAAACCAATATTGACATTGTGAAAGAAAGGAACAGAAAATATCACGTCTGGAAAACAAACTAGGTAAATTAAACATATCATATAGATAATTATAATGCTTACATTTTATTTATACACAGTCGCGGGAAAAAAGGATCAACACAGCTTTATTCCGCCGCTAATCATTTTTTTCTTAAAACAAAAGGTAGTAATTTTCAAGAAATAACGTCTACTAATAGATTCCTTGTCTAAAAAGTTCAAAAGAGATCGTCTACATATTTATAATTGCACTAACTTCAAAATTTCCCATAGGAACACATATTTTCTTACAATATTTCAAATCTATATAAATTTTATTTATGCTGGAATACCAAGTTTTATTATCCCAGCATTTTTGGTTTCGGAATTATAAGCAAATGAAATTTTGAGTTTCTAATATTAAAGTAAAATTTTGAATTTTTATTGATATCTCGATAAATAATGTAACTATTTACCTAGAATTTTTTTATGTAGTAGTATGAAATTTTCTGCACATTTTACACTTTTACTTTTTATTTTAAAATAATTTTGAGTTCATGAAATAGTTTATCAAAATTGATGTTAAAATATTTTTAAAAAGCAACACTTATAAATTTTAACAGTAACCGAAGCAGACGGCCATCTGATAAGCCTATGCAAAATTTTAGCATATTCGTACGAGAGGTTTTGAAGTTACATTTTGTTTTCTATTTTCGCTGTAAACTGATTATCTGAAGAGGGCGTCATATATTTTGAAAACGTTTTCATTTTGAAATATCATCATCACACCACTTTATTTTTCAAACTTAAATATATAAAAATTTTAACTCCTTAAATATATAATTAAAAATTGATAAATTAAAGTGGTGCATATTAATCGATTTATTTATTTTACGATTCAAGTTTTAGCGATTGGAAAATGTAGATAATTACTTTGAAAATAAAATTTAAAGTGCGAAATAACTTATAATACTACTACCGACATTTAAAAGCAAGCAGAGAACATTAGTAAGTAAATGTGGAGGCGACCCCTTTTTTGTCGATAACACAAAATGTCAAATATCTTCCAATCTATTAATGATATATTAAACAAAATTAATGTCCTGGGGTATTTTTACATGAGCAATTAATTTATAGAATCAGAAAAGGCCGTTGCCATTGAGAACTTTGAAGTTAGTGCCATTTTAAATATGTAGATGACCCCTTAAGAGAACTTCAACCTCAGAATCTTTTACTGTACGTTATTTCCTGTGAAACGGTATCTTTAGTTTTAAGAAGCAATGACTAGCGTCGGAATAATGCCGGCTGGATACTTTTTTTTCCGCGACTGCACATAGAAAAATATTTTTTTAAAATTCGAAATACAGAACTCTTCGGGGCGTTAACTTTAATTCCAATGCATTTAGAGCTTAATTCACTTTTGCTTTTTCGAACATTTGCAACAAATGTAAGCTTGTTCTCCAGTAGTCCTGGTAAAAGCGTTTAAGTTATGTACCAACTGAATATAGTTACATTACGTCTAGAATTATACAGTTTTTGCAGCATGGCACTTTCTTCATGAATTTGCTTGCACTGTTATTTAGTTTATAAGTCCCGTTACCCGCAAAAATTTCAATTTTAGAAATATAGAATGTACTTTTATCAACTTGTCCCTTTACGTAAACTTAAATATCAAAACAGCAATTTCCTCCTATCCCTAAAAGTCCACTCAACTGAACAAAGAACCTGACACGGACACCGCACAAAGGTGGTGTTTCAAACCCTTTAACTTTTATTGTTTAAATATTATTTCATTTAAAAGCACTTTTGGAAAAAAGTGCTCGGTAAAGAGAAGCAGATAATCTACATTTTAATGCTGTGAAGATTTCAATATGTAACAAATTCAACTTATTTCTAAGAAAAATATTTATTACATTATATATTAAAATAAAAAAATTTCTTTCATCCTTGTTATTTCGCCTTCGACTGACTTTAAAATGTTAAGACATAATATCAGCTCATGTTTAATATTAAATGCTGATTATTTTGAGTTTTTTCCTGGTGGACCAGTAAAATTATACCATACCACCACTTCCCAATTTTTAGAGATTTTGTTTGGATTTCGTTCAGATGATTTGGCAAATGACTTCTTGCGATTGAAGAAGTATACGTTTAAAAGAAAATCTCAAAGCGACGAGACAATGACTCACAGCGGATATTAGTAAGGAATTTCGAGATTGTATTTATTATTTTTTCCTGAAGAAATCCCATGTTTGTTATTTAAGTTTTATTTAATTTAAAAAGTTCTTTGGGAAAAATATGTTCTGTAGAGACAAGGTGATAATAGAGATGGAATAATTGTTCATTCACATTTTAAAGCTTCAAAGATTTCAATATGTAATAATAACCACTTGGTTTTATGCAGGAAACTTTGTAAATATCTATCGTAGAGTTTCAACTTTACTAACTAGCTAGTAAATCTCACAAATTTCACAATCGTGCTGGTATTGAATATTAATAGCTGAGCGTTCCGATCCCCCTGTCTGGTGAACTCAGTAACGGTTTCCTATAACCAACCCGAATTTTCCAGCTTCTTAAGTGTGGATTACTTTCTTCAATAGAATATACCGCGGGAATATTTGAAGATAGAAAATGTATTTTGTGAAGATCTAGTTTATAGTTTGTTAGAGAAAATTATATTTTTAAGGGGTGTGATTAGTATTTTTTGGAAAATTTTCAGTTTCAATATTCTTATGCAACTCGTTAGAAAAAAGATGCGAAAACTGCATAAACTAATACGAATTCACTAGTAACAAGCTTTCGCCATAAAGGAGGTATATTTTTATTGTAAATTCGCTTCATAAAAAAGACCACTTAAATCGACATCGATCGGTACATTCGGAGATAGCTGTCTTAAACCAAAAACGGAAATATATAAAGTGGTAAGTACATCATAAAGTTAAACAACATCTATTTGATACGAAAAGATACGATTTATCTTAAGAATGGAATGCGTATCAGGCGTATTTGTTTCATAGGGAATAGGAATCTTGAATAGGGAACTTCCTATCCACAGAGGAATGAAAAAATAAAATTCTAGTTTCGCCTCTCAAAACATATTTGGCTACATACCTATCCAATGGCTTTTCAGATTGAAATGAAAATCCCCTCCAGCAAACCATATGACAAAATGTCAAACAAAATTGACAAACACAAATAATCAAATATCAAGCAATCTGAGAAAATAACGTAGGGTCAAGTATCCGTAGTTTCCCTTACCCAAATATTGTATACGTGATCACACTTGCAGACTAACGCACAGTTTAGGAGGGCTTGATATGTGTTATAGATTTTAACTAAAATTGGGCATGTTGGAGTGGCAAAGAATCCTTATCAGTTCTTATCAAATCTTAGGAGAAAATAACTATTTTTTTTAACTTTATTATTTAAATTATCAAAGAAAATAAGTATTGCCCTCGAATTATTGGAAATCCATAAAAAATGTGAGTTATTATAATTTAGATGCACAAAATAACGTCTTTTAATTTTGATTGCGGAAAGAACTTGATAATAATCTCGAAAACAAAATCTAGATAACGATTTTGTAAATTATGCTATGGTTACAAAAGTTGACATTTTTAAACAAGTTGTACGTGTTTTTTCCCATAAGAACTTGGTGAGGCCGCGGTGGCCCAGTGGTAAGGTCTCGGCCTTGGGGCCGGTGGGTTCCAGGCCCGAAACCCGATTCCACTGAAGATCCCCCGTGTGTGGGGCCTGTTGCACGTTAAATCATATGTAGTGGCCGAACGTCCTCCCGCTGGTGTGGCGTGGAAGTTTAGAGAGGGGGTGCCAGCTCAAGTGTCGTTCTTGTCATCTGACCGCGTTTCAAAATTACGAGGTTCGTCCCAAAATAGCCCTCGTGTTACTTCGAAACGAGACGTTTATATAATTAAACCTGAAACCTAAGAACTTGAACAATAACTAGATTTAATTTTTCCATTTAGAATAATTTTTTAATCTTTAAATTTACTTCATTATTTTCCACACAGATAAAAGGAAACAAAAAAACTATATTCTTTTCCATGCAAATCTTACTTTACTTGAAACCGAGCTCTTCTAAGTAATTACTTAAAATTTAAGAAACAACAAATAACTTTTAAACATCAATATCGGAAATAACATTTTATGATATGAATAATTTGCTCATATTATTTGCTATTTGAAGTAGTCTGAGTAAGAAACTTTTCTTAGAGTATTATAGAGTAAGATGTACTATTTTACTTTCAATTAATTTGAATGACTGTAACTTGTAAATTTGGAAAGAATTAAAATCATTGTGAGATATTTGGAAAACAGCAGGAAAATGGAAAAAAAGAATTTTAAAAAAAGCTTTAATGGCATTTCTGTATACTCTGCTTCCAATTTAAGCAATAATAATCTATTTTTGCTCTCTCATGTCTAAAATATATCTATAAGTTGTGCATAGTACTATCATACAGTTGTTATACAAAGTAATTTCCTAGGAAAATACATCTCAGAGAGTTAGTGAAAAAATTGTAATTTTTTTCACAATAATTAGTAGGAAAAAATCTTAAAGAAATGTAAGGAAGCGAAAAGTTAAACAACTAAAATCGCCGAAAGATGTTTCAGGATGAGACCTAAAAAGACGTCAAATTAGTAGAAAGAAAAAAATCTTAAGTAAGGTAAATAGAGAAGAAAGAAAAAGACAGACGTGTGTAGGAATGTATTTCGAAAGGTTGTTAAAATTATCTAATAATTCAATAAAAAAAGACTATTGAATTAATTATTTAAGCTTTAGATCGTTTCAAACAGTAGTTACACATATGAAAAAATTGCAAGAATAAAAAGAGGGAAGTGAAAGAAAAATTTGAAAAGAAAATCGTGCAATCGAATGGAATTGAAGCGAAAACAATATATGACTTTATTTGCATTTTGAAAAGATTCCATAAAAAGGAATTAAAAAGAAGATCCTAAATTTTTCAAGCGATTTATACATTCCTGCTTTATAAATTACTGTTTTAATATAGTTAAACATATTTGAATTTTGATGCTACATATACATGATTCCTATAATGATATACACATTGACCGAATTTTGTATCTCTGTGATCAGATTAATTTAAAAATGAAACAAGTTCGATGGATGAAATTTGCTATGCAGACTATACGCAAAAATTGTAGAACAAATTCTATTATTTTTATCAAGTTCTGGTGAAATCTATAGAAAGCTGTCTGTCTGTATAAATGTGAACAGGATAACTAGAAAAAGTAAGCAACATGCTAAATAGGTGAAACTAGGCAAATGTTATTTCTATATTCGTGGATTTGTATTAAACTTCGGGCCAAATACATGGTCGGATTGATTGTCTGTCTATCTCTCTATTCGTGCGTATGCCAATGCAATATCTGAAATCTTTCCCATCTATCAAACTAGATAGACGAATTTTATCATGTAATCATTTCACCAAAATTTTCAATTTTTGTCTGAGTTTTTAACCAACTAGTCTTACAGAAACGGTCCAAAATACAAACTCGTTTCTCTTCTCAATACTACGGAGGTAAGCAGAAAACATACTGTATTTTACAAATATATACACATTAAAAAGTTGAGGAAGAGAATACTCCCTCTTTTCTGACCCGTAATAAATATCCTCTTTTAATTCTCTTAAACCTCTTGATATCTTCTTTTCTGCACGAAGATACATCATTATTCTGGATATATCAGAATTATGCTTATCTTAATTTTGTCGCAGAATATTAAATTATAATCTTTTACATTTCTCCCAATTAGCTGCATAATTTTTGCATTGATATAAACATTTTTATTATTAGTAACTATTGAGCTAACATTTAAAAAGCATAGTCAAGAATACGATATATTATGGTCTTTTATTAGGTCTTTTTTTCTAATCATAGCTCTACATTGATATGGTTAATTATATTTTTATGATTATTATTGATATATTTTTTGTTATATATTTTGCAGCAATATGAAATTCATCAAAAGAAAGAAATTTTTCTTTTGTTTTGTTATCCAAATATTTTATTCGGCCTGTAATTTGTGCAAATTTAGCAATTATGGATAAAATATTTATTTGAATCTTTTGAAACACTCTCCATTATTTATTTGCTTTAATTATCAAATAATTATTATTTCATATAAGCAATATTTATAGTTTATTGAGAACACTCTAAAACACATTTTATTCAATTAATAATGAAGCATATTCTCACTTTCCACTTTCAAAGACAAAATATGAACAGGCCGTATAATAATAAAGAATGAAATAAACTGAAGCATCATAATTTTGTAAGAGGAAATATAAAAAAAGTAAATAATCTTTTCCTTCAAGTCTATACTGATGCGAGCAACTTTTCTTTCGCGCACATTTGCAGTAGCTCATCAGTATTCCAGTCACATTTCCGCTAATATTTATCTTTCTCTGTACACAGATACGAATCAATTCGGTAGAGCATTCCTCACCGTTAAGTAGCTCAGTAGAAGTACACTTCAGCTTAATGCTGAGATATCACGTAACTTATGCGAATCAGTGTAGAATTAATTTTGAAACAAATAAGCGTTACTCTTAATATGTCGAATGTTTGATGGTAATAAATTTCCTAAAACTTTAACGAGTAGTGTTGTTGTTCATACAGGGTGTTTCAAAAATATCTGGCAAAAATGAATGCGTAGGTCAGGCATACGATAAGCCCCAAAATCACCTAGGAACAAGGGTGCGCAAACGCCATCTAGGCAGCAGATGGCATTTAAAATAAAACAGAGCTGGCCAAAATGCCGATATCTTTTTCAATCTTAAAGGTATTGAACTGGAATTTCTATATAAGTTGCCCTCTATATCTGTCTCTGAAGTTCTGAAAGAAAAATTAGCTACCTTTAGAGCGCATGCGCAGTCAAAATCATTTACTACAAATGCTTATATCTTCTCTAATATTCAGAGTATTTACTTCAAATTTTTAGACACTGTTATTAGGGCGTATTGTCACATATTCCGTAAGTTTCATACAATTTGGTTGAAAATACTGTAAGTTATGCGAAAAAATGTGGGATTTTTTTTTAAAACCCCCTTTGCATCTTCCCTAATATTCCAGCTATTTTTACGAAAATGTATGCAAATATTGCGAATAACACCTAAGATAATTGATGAAAACTACAAATCATTATCAGATTTCTATGAAATTGGGAGAGCCAAAATCCCTTATCGACAACATCAATTTCTGGTCAGTCCCCAAAATGCCATTGTGACCGAATCTCCAATGCAAATTGTGGGTTAAAAACTGTTTTTCATATGGTCAAAGTTCGAGGAGATATTTTTAAAAATGTGCACATTTCAAAAAGTGTCGGCAATTGTGGCAAGCGTTGTAAAATTTTAAACGCCATCTGCTGCCTCTAGATGGCTTTTGCGCACCCATCTTCCTAGGTGAATTTGGATGCTTATCATATGTCTGACCTACCTTTTCATTTTTTCCAGATATTTTTGAAACACTCTGTATAGATAAAAGTAGTAGATAATAGATTAATTAGAATCATTTTATAGAGGAAATCTCTATTGTCCTAACCTTTTTCCCTATTATTCAAAATATGTGACAAACTGGATTTAAGAATCAACTACATGGGTACAGAAAGCTATTGAATCAATAATAAATATTTAATAACAGCAAATATACGGGGATAATATTTATAATTTCATACTAAAGCGTTCAACATATTACTAATTATAGAATATCGCACAACTATGTGGCCTTGAGACGCAAGTCTGGACAAACACTTTAACCCTCTAATTCCTAAGATCATTGGAATAGAGGGACCTCAAAATACGAGAACGCCCGAGTTCCTCTTTCAAAGATAAGGGAAATTCACCTCCCCCCTCAAAAACCACAATGACAGCTGGCACTGCCCGAATTCTAAGAATACTCCCATTTCCACAGACCCATCTGGGCGAACCACTCAAACGAAGAAAGCGCGCGCCGTGGGTGAAAAATGAATCACATTTAACGAAAGAAGTTGGAATTTTCACATTGATATTCGGACGTTTTGGACGGCCATCATCTCTTGCTTGAAGAGACGTTTGGAACGTTCCCCTATCGATAGAGTTTAAAGCATTCGTCTGAAGTCTCGAGGACCAGTCTCAGTTATTGTTAGGAAAAATGGTGGAGCCAGACACGCTTTAACAGTGCATCACCTAACCCAGCCTGTAATTTGGCCACCAGAGCCCACCTACTCAGCTGGAACGCATCGGTAAAACATCTGGGAATTGAATGATTTATTCACACCTTGGAAGTCTCGTCATTCTTACATGAATAGTTATAATATTTCCAAAACAGTAAACCGCTAATGTTTTCAAAACCAACTCATTAATAAATGAACAATAGTGGCATTGTTTTTCTTAATAATTTTAATGAAAAGAAATTTTCATTGGCCTAGAAAACATTAGCTCCGCACGGATATTTTACGTATCAGACCTTGGCAATTAATCTGTTAAATATAATTTTCAAACTTTTTGAATGTAAAGCCTTATTTTAAGAACAAAATCTGCACGAGTCACTTCATAACAAACAGTAATAATATATTATGATCGAATGATACCTCAGTCAATGTAAATATTAGAAGAAAATAATTGAAAACGGATTGTCTGCTGAGAGCATGATGTGGTGACAGGGTGGATAGATGCAAATTGATATATCAAAAGTAGGAAAATAAGGAAAAAATAAAAAGGTGTCATCGGAGCTATACTGAGATATCTATAATAGAACAAATTTGAAATTATCAATTGTCTTTAGTAATCGCTTGCCTCATTCTCATCCAAAAGATATGAATCCCAAATGAGCAATAAAATGAAAAATTACTCGAATAATCGTAGAAAAAGGCGCCTGTGTTTATGGAATAGTTTCATTTCTTAAATGCACTTTTGATGGAAATTGATAGTAATTCATAAAAATATATAAAACTTATAGAGTTTAGTTGTTCAAAATATCATACCTAATAACAGGAAAAATTCATAAAATATTAACTTATATGTTTTACAATTTATTGTTAATTACTGAAGATCAGAAGATCCTTTCAACATTTTAAAAGATTTATTTATTTGGAAGTAAATGAAAGTTTATAGGAATAACATATGTGTCGGTGTAGATTTATTAAGTTAACTTAAGTGTATTTTTTGGGTCATTTTGTTCTCGTGCATCAACACGTTAATAGCTATCTAAATCAAATATTATTCATACGGCGATCAAATATGATTCGAACCCATTCTCTTATCTGGTAACTTCTCCTAAACTGTAATTAAGAGATAGTATAAAAGGACTCATCTTATTAGATAGACGGTTCGAATCTCAGACGTGAGTCGTGGTGGCGAATGTGTTAAGCATTGTGCTTCTTGAATATTTAGCACGTTAAACCTGAGAAAACTGGATATTTTTTTGACTCGTAGGATGAGAGAGCAATTGTAGATATATTTAAGTGTGGATTCCCAAATAAAATAATTTCATTGAAACAAAGATTTATCTATCCTATTGTTCCCTTTACATTATTAATTCTACCTCATTTCGGCGATTGTCTGTCTGGCCAGTAGAACGATAGAAAGATTGTTATTTCATCTTTAATCTCTGGATACATTTATCCGTTTCATTTCAGAAAAGCAATTAATTTTTAATTTGTAGTTTTGGTTTGTTGTAGTCTTCAGCAATGATTGTTAAAAGAATATTGTTCCTTTCGTTGTATATAAGTTGTACCTTAGCTTAAAATTAACGAAACACTCGTTATTTAGCAAATGACTTACTGTAAATTAAGAAGAGAATCTTTAAAAGACTATCTCAAAAGGACGAGCAAACGTTTCACAGTACGAAAGGTAGGTGGCACAGCATACATGCCAGGTGACGCTGATTTACATGAGGTGGTGCTTGCGATTAAGGAACTTTCCTATGTTTTTCGCGTATTCCTACTGAACGTGTGCAGGTTTAACTATTCACAATGGCCAGCTAGCAATGCATTCAAAGCTATTAATTAAAACACCATGTTAGTAGTTAGTTGAAAGAGAATCAATCTTGCTCCCACCAAGCACACCTGGACTGCAAAAGCTCATTAAAATGTTGGTACGATGAAACTGATATTAAATATCCCATATCAAACATTATTTGACCAGCATACTTTACGTCGAACTTCTGCCGAAATTAATGAGGCATTTCAGTACAAAAAGATTCCCCACCCCTGTCATATACGATTATGAAGTGCTTTTCCAATCCCCAAACGTCCTGTAACCTTATTTGCATTAAGAACGAAATCCAAACAAAATCACTGAAAATAGCTTGGTCTTTATACAAAACTTTTACTCTTTCCACAGAGGACAAGCTATACATTTTGAAGAAGACTGTCACACGGGTGTGCCTACTATTTTCAGCTCTTAATCTTATACATTGGCAGGTTTTACATCCTACCATTTTGAAATTCGACTAATCCTAGCACTGTCAATCCGAAATTTGATTGAAAAACATATTTATTTAAACGGCATTATTTTTAAAAAAATAGTGGTAATTTTTATGTGTTTAAAATGTTTACTGCTTTGAACTCTGAATATACTTAAAACGAATCTGAGCTATCTCCTTGTCAATGTAGAAGTGTTTTAAATATAATGAGGTATTTCAAGTGCAAAATGGTCCTCATCTGTATGATATACGATATGAAGTACCTTTCTAAACCTCAAATATACTACGGCCTTCTGGACGACTCTCGCACGTTTGACAACTATTTATAGCCGTCATCAAATTAATAAAATATTCAGCTTTTAATCTTCAACAATAGCAGGATTTATAACTCACAAATTTGGAAATTCGAAAAAGCAATTGTCTACCTCGCTCTAAGCGACAAGAGATCGGCAATTATATTGCAATACTGCTATATAAATAGTGGTACTTGTTATATGTTCACAATCTTTACTTCTATTAAATGTCAAGATACTGTAAAGGAATCTGTGCTATCTCTTTCTCAATGTAAAATTTTTTTTCTGAAAATCCTTTTAAATTGATTAAAAATTAATCAATAAACATGCTCTCTTTTTTTCTCACGTACAAAAAATAATTAATATGATGTATAAATTATTTTCTGGTATCTACTGAGAAAAGTTTGCTAGCCGTTTTCAGATGGTCTTTTAAACGTTTACTTAATTTAGAGGTAGCTATTTGCTAAATCATGAGTGTTTTGCTCATTTTTTGCTAAGGTAAAACTGATATACAACGAAACGAAAAATATTTTTCTGTCAATCATAGCTAAAATTAATTGGTATTGTATGTAGAATTATGACAGACCACAAAAAACCCAAATAGCAAATTAAAAATTACTTGCATTTTAGATGGATTAAAAATAAAATAACAATCTCACTCTTAGTCTGTTGTGTATTCCATTTTATATACAAAGTTGCTGTAAGATGTCTTGATAAAATTCGCCAAAAAGGGTAGAACAATGTTAAGAGAACAATATAGATAAATAAAACATTCTTCGATTAAACGATTTTATTTGTGAATTCACATGCAAATATGCCTACAATACTTAGTCATCGAAAAAGACAAAAAAATGCACCATTTTTTCATATTTTTTTCATGCTTGTGAAGATGTTTATTGCACGAGAAGAAAATAAGCAAAAAAAAAAGACATACACAGGATGGTTATAATTAAACTTCCCCTATAAACAGCATCCTACAGCTAAAACGGGTGAACGGATTGTAACCGCATTTGGTATATAGACTATACACGAGATGCGCTTAAGGAATTTCGAAAAAGAAATTTAATTGAAAATTGTCCATTAAATGGCGCTTTTCATGAAAAAGCATTAAGCTTAACAAAATTTACGACCGTTAAGGAATAAGAAAACAATTCGAAAAATTATTGACTGGATTTTTATCACCTTGTCATCGAACCACATTAAATTAAGGTAAGGAAATAAATATCATTACGCCTGTGCTGATTGAGAAAAAACTGTTCAGCAGGTCCAGATTATGACCAAATGTCACAAGGGGAGCAATTGTTAATAGTGTCCAGAACGATTTAACGAAAGGTGCTCAATGTGACTAACCTCAATCAACTGCAAAATTTCAAGGCGTGTGTTCGGTTTCAACAGTGTGTTCAACAGCAGATCGTAACTGATCAGTTGTGATGCTTCGCACATGAAGCGCAATGGAATTCTTTAAATCATCCAACGTCGCAACATTTCCACGAAGAACTAGATTTTTAAAGTGGACCCATAACCAGAAATCGCACGGAGTTAGATCCGGCGAACGTGCTAGCCATGGATCACTAAAGGAGCAACTAATAACACGTTCATCCGTAAAGTATTGAAGCAAAAGTGCCTTCACGGACCTTTGGACATGTGGGGACGAAACATCCTGAATGAAAATAGTCGATGTAAGGAACTGCATGTGTTGTAGTTGCGGCAACACAAACGTCTGCAGCTTGTCATGTTACCGACAGTCCGTGACAGAACATGTGAGAGGACCATGTGCAATCATTTCCTCAAAGAAAAATGGCCCGAGGATGAATGTCTCCGTGAATAAAGTCCAGAGAGTCAACTTTGGAGAATGTAGGGGAATTTCATTGTGCATCCGCCGATTTTTCTTAGCTCAAATGCGTCAATTCTGTGTGCTGACTGCCCCATTAAGGTAGAAATCGCTCCACAAAATATTCCACGGCCATTACAGATCATCAGCCATTCGGTTCAGAAAACGAACTGCGAATGAGAGCCGTTGTGGTTTGTCCCTATCAGGCATCTGATAGGTGTGGTGTATCTTGTACGGGAAGAAAATGCACTATGTTACGGAGCACATTCCGGACGGTGCTAAAAGAAAAGACCATCTCTCAAGATACTGCACGTGCGCTACTGTCTCCAAAGTCAGATGTTTGTGACTGTTCGACGATACTGTCTTGAAGGCATAAAAAACTACCGGTGTGACGGATTCACGGCCTCTTCCAGAATGAACTCCTGATTTCGCGGTCTCTTCGAACCTCACAGTGATGGGCCGGGCATTTTCAGTCGACTTTGGACCACGCCGTAGTTTCTTTACGCGAAACAATTCACGAAACTCAGCAGAAGCATCCCCTTGTTTTCGTAAGCCAGAAGGAACTTCACACCGCCCTGTCTTAGCATTCGGGTAAACTATTGAATAAACGACCCCACCGAATAGTCAGGAACTGTGGTTCCTGCATAATAGCTCACATTACGAGCGGCTCGTGCAACAACTCCTTTTTCTGTCATCGGAAGTGGGCCCTAAAAGCCACACCACCATTATTATAACATTGGGTTAACGTCATCCTCTCATCCGTCAACTAGCGGTTCCCCATAGGGTTCTTGTTTTGGTAAAAAAGATTTAACAATAACGCACGTTCATCTAAAGATACCGTCATCGCGATAGCAGATAACATCGAAATGAAACATGACAACTTCTGCAAATGTTTTATACCCTGACCTGTTTTGCATAAAGATTCCTCTTTGCACGTATGCACATCCCGAGATTTTTTCCCCTAGAACCGACGGCGTTTCCCGTTTTCACATTTTATTACTTATAAATCTTGTTCTGAATTGTTAAAATTGTTTATGTATTCCGTGTTGGTCGCTTATTTTGTTAACTTTAATGTTTTTCCATGAAAAGCGCCATTTAGTGGACATTTTTGAACTAAATATTTTTTCGAAATTCCTTGAGCGTATCTCGTGAATAGTATATATACCAAATGTGGTAACAAATGTTTGCCTGTTTTAGCTGTAGGATGCTGTCCATAGGGAAAGTTTAATTATAACCTCCCTCTAATTTGACTTTAAAACTCTACACATATATCTTTTCAAAATACTTTCCATTTTCTTACAAAATAAATAAATGATTTTTAAATATTAAAAGATCTTGTGATCTTAAATAATTAAAAATAAATTGAATACTGCACATAAATAAAATATTGCACAATTATTTTAAATGGTAAAAAAGAAATAAAAACAAAGCAGCACTCAAAATTTAACATAAAACTCATTTTTACGAAGAAGAAATGCTTTAGAAACACGAAATAAATAGAAAATTTCTAACCTGGAAACTAGAAATTCTTGCAAATATTATAATAATAAGAAAGTCGAGAATCAAATAAAAGTAACATCACATAATCTCCTTAATTATAGCAGCAGTTTGAAGTTGATGTCCTCTATACTGGACACCAGGTCTGAAGGAACTAGGACCATCACCCTGATATTAAAAATTCCGTATCAAACATTAATTGAAAAAGTACTTGATGTCCAGCTTCGACAATACATCTGGGATATTGATCTGCTCAGTAAAGGCGTTCTGCATATTAAACATGTCAATACGCTTAAAGCATACATCTTCCATCAATATCACGTCTCCAAGGATTGTTCACTAGGTCAATAAAAGATTCATGATAAAATTGTACCCAGCCTATCCTGCCTCAGCATTCTATGTCAATAGCGCCTGTAAAGCTGGATATTAACGAGAGATCCGCTCCACGAAAATGGCGTGGTAGGACTAGACAGCATTCTATTTTCAATCCCATCCATTTCGGGATATTATTCGAGGGCCACTCAATACAAACCACCACAAACCGAAGATTTCAACCGAAACTGTATTTTCATATTTTCATCCAAACCACACAAATTCTCATGACATTTTAGCCTTTGCGACTGGTTTTGGCTCGTTGCGGCAATAATCGCAAGGTATCAAGTGATCGTGAATGTCCAGCTTTACAAATCGCTATGAAGCAAATACGTTTTTCAAGCATTCCGGTCTTGGCATAAACGTATGTATTTTTTTATTTAAAACCCACACCGGTCCGGCCTACCCGAAAGGATGTAAGGCCTTTAGCAGACCGGTGGGGAAATATAAAAGCAATACAAAAATATCAATATGACATGACACACAAAATCATCACAAACACAGCACAGAACGTTACAAACATTGCAAAAAAGGGACAACAACAAAATAAATAAAGTAACCTAAAACATACTTCACAAGAGAGAAAAAAGAAATTAAAAGTAAGCCACTGAATCGATATTACACTTGGAGAGAACCATAAATTAATTGAATTCTGTTTGATTTTTATCACCAGATCTGGGACCAAAATTTAAAATTTTCAAAACACTCAAAAAGAGGAGCCCCAGTATGCATCTAAATGAGCAAAAGAAAAGCACAAGATCAGTACAAGACACCAGTGGAAAGAAGGAGGCAATAGAAATTTTTGTAAAATATCATTAAAAAACCCACAAAAGAGCATGAAAAACAGACCCCGTGGTCTCTCACCAGTCCATAAAATAATAAAATCCATCTAAGTATACGTCAGTCAAACAATAAAAATACAAGAACAGAAACAGCAAACCCCCGAAAACAAGAAAAGCAGAAACAAAGCCAGCAACCGGGACCCCCTAAGGGTGAATGCCCAACAAAATGTAGGACACTAAAACATTCCAACAAGTCCAGGATTAACTTAAAAACAATATAATCAGTTAAAATTAACTACGTAAATAAAGTGTTAAAAACTTAAGGTAGTGCGCAGGGACAACCCACTTAAATTTAGTGGTGTTAAGGTAAAAGAGTAAATATATCTTAAAATAATTTAAAAGCAATTTCACTCCGAGCTGTTTAGTGAATCACAAATGTTGTTGCCAATAGTATATGCTTTCATTAATTTATTTATTGCAATTTTATTATGCATTAAATTTTTAAACCATATCTTTTTATTTTGCTCTGCAGGCTTCTTGAGGTGGAATTCTTTGGTGAGCGTGCAGTCAAATAAATAATGATTTACATCGCCCACCTGACCACAAAAACAACTTGGAGAATTCAATAAGTGGAATCTATATAAATAGGCCGGAAAAGGACCATGCTGACTAAGAAAATATATTAAATATTTATTAACGATTAAAAATTTTTTGTCCATGAATGTCCTGACTCTAATAATAAAACTTGAGTTGTGTTGGTTCCAATAATTTCCCCATTCATGAATTATAAACTGTTTGATTTTCAATTTGACATATGAATACGGGGCAAGAAGATCCAAATACTGCCCTATTGTGGTGGCCAGTTTTGTCTGATGATCGGCCAGTTCGTTACCTGGGTTACCGGCATGAGCTTTCACCCAGGTCAAGCTCACCAACAGTCTGGAACTATAAATCTTTTCTTTAATACTATTTACAAACTGTGATTTGGGCTCTGCGCTCTTAATTTCTTCTATTGAGGACTGACTATCAGTATGGATATTCACCAGTTTATTATGTTCTAGAGCCCAGCCGACAGCGAAGCCAATAGCTGCCAACTCGGCCTGAAAGACGGAATTTGTTGGATTCAGTTTGTATAAGAAGTCTTTATATGGTTCGTTGTTTTTAAAAATGCACACGACAAATCCGGTTTCATTATTGATTCTGGATCCGTCCGTGCACACATTATAAGTATTGTCATTTATCTTACCAGTTAGCTCTATTATTTTTTTTCGGATGGAATTTCAGAAGTCTTTATAAATTTGTCAATTTTATTAATATTAAGTAATAGTTGAGCTTCGCTGCAGCTCATCACCCAAATCTGGAACTTAAGGTACATAGCTCTGGCTACAATGTGAAGCGGGGGATGCCACTCAGGACATTAATTGATGTTGTCCTGTAAGCCTTAGTAAATTGCACTAAAAAGATTCTTTGAATGGAGTGTAGACGCTTTGTTTGGGTCGTGTTTAAGGACCCTCCCCAAATTCCTGACCCATAAATAATGGCTTTCAATGTAGGTATGTATTGTATCTCTTCGTATGAAAAGAAGAGGATCTACAACATTGGGATTTGTTTATCTTCTATACATCTCCGTTTTTGGGATAAGACTGCTAATTTGGCATTTTATCAATAAATGAGGATTTAAGTGATGTTTTTTTACGTACGAATTTCCATTTCATTATACAAAATATACCTCTTTTGGTACGATAACATATTACTCATGTACTAATCTGTCAGTTTTTGAGTAACAGGCAGTTTGTAGAACTTTTTCATGAAACTGCGTTAGTCATCGAACAATATTTATCAAAAAAAAGGCAGAGCATATGAATTTAAAAATACAGTCTTATGTGAAGAAATATTAAAGAAGAAAGGTAGAGAAATAAAACTAAAGTTCGTGGTGTAAATTGTACAGTGACGGCGATTGTTATATGATACAAAGTGCATTTCCAGAACGTGTAAACCAGTAAGTTTTGACCAGAACGTGTAAATTGTCATTCAGGATCTGAAGGAATCAAATCTGTTGAGATAGGTTCAATTTATGTAGGTGGTGTTTGGTTTTTTTATTTGATGTAAGTGTACGTTATCATCCGTATTTAGCACGAAAGCAGGTTTGCATCTATCAATCGATACTGGTAGCTGTTAGGCATTCATATCCATATGAATGGCAAATGGCATTTTCTTTCCTTTGCAATTTTTTTTCTGTAAAGTACGGTGTACCATGTGCCTACGCATAAAACGTATGAACACTAAAACAACTCTGGATGAATAAATATATGGCATTTCCCATGATATTTAGGAGGTTGTGGTCGAAGTAGCTGCATGTGAGACTTGACCTTGGCAACGAAATCTATTGGATTTCCATCTGGTTTTGAAGTTTCAAATAACTCTGCTGGAAGTCCGACAGCAGTACCAAAAACTAGTTCTGAAGGCTTGCACTGTACATCTTCCTTCAAGGAAGCTCGAAGACCGAGTATGATGATGGGGAGTACTTCTGTTCAGTGTTCTGTAGCATGACACTTTGTAGCAATTTTCAATGGACGGTGGAGTTCCTGGACCACCCCATTATCTTGAGAATGCTGTTGGTCGACAATTTTGGGCACCTAACATTTCGGTGAGAGAACCAAACAAAAAGAACTCGAACTGGCGGCCCTTGTTTGAGTTTAAAATTGCAGGAACTCCAAAACGATATACCCGTGAAGGGAAAAATGATTCAGCTACAGTGTCAGCACATATATCTTTAAGAGGTTTATCTTCTGGGCATCTGGAAAACCGTTCTAGAATCGTAAGGCATTAACATTTACCATTTGATGGAGGAAGGGAACTCCAAGACGAGATACCAGTGAAGAGAAAAAAGCTTGCAGCTACAGTGTCAGCACATATATCTTTAAAGGTTGAGCTTCTGGGCATCTGGAAAACCGGTCAATAATCGTAAGGCAAAAACTGTAGTAATTTGATGTAGGAAGGGCTGTAATTAGATCCAAATGAACATATTCAAAACGATGACAAGGCTCCTGGAATGTTGAAAGAGGTGATCTAGTATGACGATGAATTTTTAACTGTTAGCAAGTTGTGCAGTGCCTCTCTCATTTAGCCACATCCGAAGATATTCGATGCCATACAAAACGTTTCTTCAATAATTGAACTGAGCGACGTATGCCTGGGAGATATAGGTTATGCATTGCAGACAATAAAGTATAACGGTGTTCTTTTGGAATAATAGGCCGTGTTGTACCTTTTGAAAATTCACACATATCTCGTGGATTACATACCGTAAATCTATTAAAATTATTATTAATTGGGAGAGTCCGTAATTAACAGTAAATGAGAACACATAGTTCGTGCAATTTTAATCGTGGAGTTAGAAAGCGTCATTTTCTTAAACAGTAGAGATGCCTGAGACGCCATCAATGTAGGCAGTTCTTGATCTGTTTTCAGTGCTTCAGCAATAAGAACATAATCAATTCTTCATGGAAAAGTAATTACTGAGACACGAGAGATAACATCAGCCGCCACATTCTCAGGAATTTGGATATGAACAATATTAGTTTTAAAATACGATATGAACTCCAGCTTACGCATTTGGTGCCAAGAACACTTGTCATTTTTCTGACAAAATGCATATGTTAACGGTTTATGATCTACGAAAACAGTGAGCTGTCTTGGCTTCCAGAATGTAGCGAAAGTGTGGATTTAGTTTAGTTATATTAACGTCCCGTTTAGAAGCAATACGAGAACTATTTTGGGACTGAACTCGTAATTTTGAACCGCGGTCAGATGACTAGGACGACAGATGAGCTGACACCCACTCTCCAATTTTCCGGCATAGGACAACTATCAAACTCAGTAACAGCTTTCAGCTTCATGTAATCTTCTACAGAGCTTACTGTTGAGTATGATTTAGGCTCTACTTAAGGAGAAGAACTCCAAGGACTCTTTGAAGGTCTTATGATGTCTTGGGCCAACAGGAATTAAAATTCTGCTCTCACAGGAGCGCATAATTTTCGCTGTAAACTTCTCGGCTTAGTGTTTACGGGAGGACCACGGGTAATTATATAATGGATCGTGTCGTGGATTAATGATATACGAATTACAGAGGGATTGGTGATATAAGAGAACTCTGACTGCACAATCTCGAATTCTGAAGTAGTAACCATAGTAAGTATAGGTTGTTCAGAAATTTTGGATAAGGTAACCAAGGGTTTAGAGAGAAGTCTGTGCAACTATTAATCTTCGTTTCCTGAGGTCAAGATGATGAAATACTTTAAAAAGCCGGCACCAATTGTGGGTGATGTTACATCAGCAATCATAAATTGTCCCCAGAAAATATTTTCTGAGACCAATATCCACCTGCATAATCTTTCCATAGGCTGGAATCTTAATGTTATTTGCGGTAAATAAGGAAAAACTTGCTCTTGTTTACTTACAGCAATTTTGTGTTGGAGGAATCGCAGAAATTTCACTCCCAGAGTCAATTAAGACTATTTTTCCGGTCTGGTGGTCTACTAAGAATAAGCGACTGGTAATTGCTGAGGCTTCTGCCATCCCAGATATGACAGAGCTCACTCATTTTTTTGGTTGATATGAACATGGTGCTAAACATTTGCGTCCCTTATCATCAGAACGCCGATGATAATAGCACATATCACTTATCTATCTTCACCACTAGGACGAGAATTAGATATTCAACAACTTGAATGGTGTCTTTGGTGTCGGTGGGAAGTACGCTCACGTGTCAATTCCGCCACTTGAAGGGAAAGTTATTTCATTTTCTGAGCAAGTCATTCTATAGAAGGGGTTCGTCAGTAAGCTGGGACACAAACGATGTAGCAAACACTGGAGAAGAGACATCCACAAAGGTATTTTGTCTGCAATATTTGCCAGTTTATCCAAAGGTTCCGAGGATGCAGATAACATTGATTGGATATGTGGAGGCATTCTGTGGAGCCATTATTTAAGAAAAAACATATGTTACTTATCCATTTCACAAATGTTTCATTTTCCGAAAAGAATGGCTAGGTTTTTTTATCTCTGAGTTGAAGCTCAGTCAGCAGTTTCTTCGCGTTTCTGTGTCTCCTAACTTGTTTATCAATCGCCGAGAAAGTGTCGTATATTTTGCGATGGATGGTGGATTGATCAATATATCCGAAAAAGAGTTTCGGCTTCATGGTTGGCGACAAGGGCAGAATACTTGGTATAATTTTTCTTGGTTTAAAATACCGCTGAAAGAAAACGCATTAGTACACTGCTTTATCCATAGCTGAACATTTGATCTCCAAAATGGTGGAAGTCGTAGGAAAATACGTGAGACTTGCATTTATCTTTTTATTTTTTTTGAGAAATATGAAGCGCTGAAATAGCAATTATGACAAGATAGTAAGATTATAACGGGTAATCAAGATCGCTAATATTATAATGCAATCAAGTAATCTCAAAAATTAACTCACCTGTTGGAAAAGTCCAAAGGTTGCAAACTGCTGTGTTTAGACATTAATAATAACGTTGGGTGTAATAAAATAAGCTTAATTTAGAAACGAAAATTCTTTATCTACACAGCCAAACAAAAATTAAGTTTTTTTGAACTAAAGGTAAAATAATTCGCTCACTAGATTGATATCTCATTTTACAAAAATTATCACACGTTCACAACAGCTGGTTTTTTTTATCCGCGACAAGAGGAAGGAAACCATTCCCAAAATACCATGCTAATACAAACTAATGTCGTGCTCACACTCAAAAATGCTATACTAATACCCAAAAGTACCATGTTAAAAAGTATTAAAAATGTTGAAATATTTCAAATTGCTTGTGTGTTGTAAACACAGAAAATCTAATCTCAACTTTTTTTAGTTACACCAGAGCTATTAAAATAATTATATTGATCATTCCCCAATCTGAATATTTTGATGAACACGACTAAATAAAGGAAAATCATTAATACAAAATTGTATTTAAAGCTAATTAAAAACAATTATTAAAATTAAAGGAATCCAGAACTAGAAATGGTACTGCTGATAACATAGTTTTTTTTAAATTTTAAGAAAGTGTAAAAATGATTTTTTAATAGCATATTCCAAAAGTATTCGGAAAAAACATTAAAACTTCAACTACTTTTTAATTAAAATTTTAAACATCCATTCTTATGAGGCAATTTTCCAAGAAACAACTACGTGCTGAATAAGGTAGCTCTGGGTTCAGCGGTCTGCTTTATGGAGCGGTTTGATTGATTTTCGCATCAGTTTGACCCAGTTTACAGACAATATAACAATCTAAATCCTGACTCAATTTACAGACAGTATGCCAACCTACACTATGACGCAATTTACAGACAATATGCCAACCTACAGTATGACGCAATTTACAGACAGTATGCCAAACTACAGTATGACGCAATTTAAAGACAGTATGCCAGCCTACAATATTACGCAATTTACAGACAGTATGCCAATCTACAATATTACGCAATTTACAGACCGTATGCCAGCCTACAATATTACGCAATTTACAGACAGTATGCCAGTCTGCAATCGTTATTATGTTTATATTATAAGGATGTTGCACAGTTAAATCGAACCAAATATTTGAGATTCATTTCTGAGAAAACAGATCCAGAAGTTGATAAGTTGCATTTGCGTTAGAGAATCAGCGGTTCAACATATTTTGTAAAATAACGTTATTTTTCTTTAATTCTAAAACTCGCCAAATTTCTGCTTTCTCTACTCCTTGCTTAGAGTTTTAAGAAATATACCTTTCATAAGGATCAGGAAGTGTAAACAAAAATCATATCCGTTTTTTTTCACTAACAGAAATAATTACATATAATTTCAACTACCGTAGGCAGCTATACATAGTACAGCGAAACTTTTGCAACAATATAAAGAGCTTTTAGAATTCTAAAAATATTTTAATATGGGATATGATATATGAAGTCGCAGCAATATTATACTAATACTAAGTTAAAATGTAAATGGTTTAAATTATTTTTGTTTACTTTATTAATTTTATTTGTTGTTTCTCTTTTATTTTTGGCAATAAATGTGATTTTCAAAAATTTTCATCTTTAGAAGCCAAGCTTTTCAAATGAAAATTATGATATGGTAATTTATTCTATTGTGACAAATTTCGCTATATGTCTTGACAATTTAAATAAATGCGGACTTCTAGAATTCTTGAAAACGAAAACTCTGCTTTACACTTCAGTAACAAGAAGAAACGAATAATAATGAAAACAGATGGACGTAATAAATTGGAAAACCGAGGCAGCTGAGTGATAATTAGTGTAACTAACTGAGTGTACTACCCAGCTTAGAGAAGTCTATGTGGTTTTCATGTGAAATTAAAGGCACCATTTCAGAGATTATTTTTTCAATGCGTTTAAAATACATTTTATTTCTTTTTGATTTCTTTCCGGAAAGTATAAATTTAAACAATGATTTTAACGACACAATTTTGCAGATTTTTTCACATCGTCTGTTTCTTTTAAAAGGTTTTAAATCATTTTTTTGGATCTATGAAAGCTTTGTCAACAATAATGAAAGAATAATAAGATAATCATTATATTCTCTATCACTCTAATGTAATATTATGTGTTTTGAGAGTATTGAAAGACACTAAAATTGGTGAAACACGAAAAGAACTGCATACGAGGCTTTTGATTTGCATTATTTTTAGATTAGGTTTAACTTTTGGATGAAAACTTGCCTCAAAATGCACCGCGGTGTATTCTCATGAAGAACGAAATCCAGACAAAAGCACTAAAAAATACAGGGTGATTATACGAAACTTACTATTTCCACCAAGGACAAGCCTGACCCTTTTGAAGACAACTATCACACGGGTGAGTCAGCTACTCGAAGCATTAAGCGTGCGGCTGTCCTCAAAGAAATATGAAACCTCTTAATATTCAACATCAGCAGATTTACATACTAGCATTCTAAAAATCTAGATATACACATAGTTATCTTCTCGTAGCACAAAAAGGTTATTTAAAAAGTAATAATTTTATAAAACAAGTGGTAATAATTGCTTTATTAAATCTTTACTCCTTTAATTGTGTCTATAGCTGAATCAGCTGCATGCTTTTTCCAAGTCAATATAGAATATTCCAGAAATCCTTTTAAATTCAATAAAATTTAATGAATAAATACGTTCTTTCTTCATACAAGAAAATTCTTTCTGGAAATTATTTTCTGATATCCAGTGTGAAAAATTTTACAAGTCGAATTGAAATAGTCTTTTAAACGTTTGCTTCTGAATTCATAGGAAGTCACTTGCTAAAGCACAAGTTTGTCGCATATTTTTAGAGTGTTATTTATAAAGTATTTCTTTTATAAATGATATCTTTCTTACATAAATTGTTTAGATTTTGTTCTTCAAAAACCATTTCAAATTGAATAAAACCGAAACAATAAGCGTCTTCTTTCCTCATACATGAAATAAAATAATCAATATAATCTGGAAATTATTTTTTGACCTCAAAAACTTTTAAACGTTTGTTCCTTAATTTGCAGGAAGTCGTTGGCTAAATCACGAGAGTTTCGCACATTTTAAGTTAAGGTACACCTTACATGAAACGGATCGAACAAAAAATTTTTGAAACCCTTGCTGAAATTTCAAGGCTAAATTGCAAGTATTTTGAACATTTTAAATTAAAGTACAACAAATATACTGAAGATTCTCAGATTCCGAAACCCTCTTCGCTTTTCGAGATACACTAGGCGGAGATGATTTCACCAAAATAGAGGGGGAGTGAATAATGGAGGGTGAGATGTTTACATTTTACTTATCATGACCTAACGAATAACGGTTAGCTTGGAGTTTACGGTGCCCGCCTACTTCGTTCCTCTTAGGATCGCCAAATTTTTGCCGCCAAGAATGCCGATGAGAGAACATTTGTTTTGGTTGCGTCTGGATGTTTTTAACGAGTGACAAGCGCGCATGCGCACAAATTAATCCTTCAATCGGTGTTATGCTTGTCAGGCTATATTGCGCCACGTTTCGATTTCACTGTTTTGTTCAACTCTTCGATGCAATTGGTCGATAAATTCTTATTTGAATAAAACTTCGTTTGGAATTCTTCGGATTGAATATGGGTTCATTACCGTGTATGTTATTCTGTGTGTTTCGTTTCTCAATGAATAAGCGAAGCTACGATTATTCCGCTATGCTGAAAGCGAAGCCGCTGCTGTTTTTTTAAGTTAAAAAATTTGCTCGGTACATACTTGAAATGCCGCAGGCATTGCATGCTCAATCTCTCGTTTTCAGGTGACGCATGCGCAAGAGAGCAATAAAAAGCGCATTGCACATCCAAAACAGTATTTGGCGATGGCACATGAAATAGCGCCAAGAATAATTGGCGAGAAGCAAGCCAGCACCGTAAACTCCAGGTTTACCCGAATAACACCGGAAATATGCTCATCTTACTCAGTTCCTGTCAACCAGTTCCGAAGTAAAATCGTCCAAAGCGCTAACCTTGGAATTTTGAAACAATCAGTAGAACGAAATAAACAATACTCTTCTGTCAAATAAATGCCCAATTTTCTCAGATTTAAACGTGTTAAATACAAAAGAAGCAAATGCCAAGACTCGCGTCTGAGATTTGAACAATGAATCTAATTAGATGACTCCTTCTCTTCTATCTCTGAACTACAGTAGAGGAGGGGTCATCTGTTGGCATACTACGTATGAATCGTATTTGATTCATTTGGCAATAAATGTTTTAATACACTGAACCAAATGAGCCAAAAAATTCACGTAAGTTAACTTTAAAAATCTACAAATGTTATATTTCCAAATATTTTCCATTTCTTAGAAAATAAATAAATAAATGTTTTTAAATTTTGAAAAGATTTTCTGATCTTAAGTAATTAACAAAAAAATTGCAAGACATATAAGTAAATTTTTTTAGAGTTTCCTATTGTTATTAGGAATGATATTTAGAACAAATAAATTATTTCAGTTTTATGTATTTTTATAAATTATTACCCATGTATCCCCAAGATAACGTTTAAGAAATGATCTATTCCGAGAACAGGGTCCTTCTTTCACGATTATTAGAGTAATCTTTCATCTTATTGCCCCCCTGGGATTCATATCTTTTAGATCAGAATTCGGAAAGCGATTTCTAGGTACCATTGGGAATTTCCAATTAGCTCTGTTATAGATATCGCCGTATAGGTCTAATGACACCTTTTTATTTTTGCTCATTTTGCTATTTTTGATACACCATCTTTCATTTATCCACTCTGTCACACTAATTCTTTCATGCTCACAGCTTACAGAGCGTTACTAAATCCTTTTCGTCTAATATTTACATTGAATAAAATTATATTCTATTACATACTATTAATGTTTGATATGAAAGATCATGTACAGATTACGTGCTATTAAAATAGGACTTCACATGAGAAAAAAGCCTGAAAACTCTATTTAACAGATTAAGTTGAAATATCCCTGCGGGGCAAATATTTTCTAATTCAACGAAAAAATATTTTTTCATTAAATTATTAACAATGTCGCTGTTTTTCATATATGGATGACTTGAAATTCAAACTGTTAACGTTTAATGTTGCGGAAATATTAGAGTATTCATAAAAGAATGACGAGGCTTTCAAGATATTAATAAATCAATGAATTCCTAAATGCATTTCCAGATGCATTTCAACTGAGTAGATGGACGCTAGCTGCCAAATGAATGGATGGTGACACACTAAGAAGCGTGCTGAGGAATTCTTAACGGTACAGACATTTGTCCCTGGCTGGCTCCTTAATTTGTAACTGTGACTGGCCCTCGAGACCTCACACGAATGGGTTTAGAGACTCTGTCCAGACATGCATCGAATGACCACTTACTCGTGAGATTTTCTTTAATTTATAATCTAATGCATTCAATGCTTTAATGGGAAATTTCAAATATTTTTCATTTTTATACGCTGTTAGTAAATATTTACTCTAGATTCAATATCTGTGCGTACTCGTGTAGTTGGAACTTAAATACAATACATCATGTGTTTTGAATAATATGAGAAATGTTTATAATGAGATTGCTTTATGCTATAAAACTCAACTTCGGCGACCAGATGTTCACTTGTAATATTAAGAACCTGTGGCTATGCTTGCAACTTGGACAATACATTGGATTATTGGTGGTTGTAGATGCTGAGGGAAAAAAATACATAGTTTTATTTCTGACATCGAAACAGGAGGGTGATGAGTAGAAGGCAACAATTAATTACATGTCAACAATTTTACACAAAATAAAAAATGTCCAAATCGGTGTAGTGGTTTTGATTGGGAGATTTTATCAATGCTTTTCTCCGATAGACAAAGTACAGTTGAGAAATATTTATTTTGTTTTTTCGAAAATTGTTGGTGTGGAGGTCATGTGCCCATTTATGACATATCTAGAGGTCATAAACTTCCAGATGAAATAATTTCGAAAAATTATTCATCGGAAATTTTCAAAATAGGTGCAGTGGTTGGTCTCGGGTACTGGTTCTCTAATTGTGCCAATTGTTTTAAATATATAGATTTAAAGCCTTATTCACTACTATTAACTATATAAACAACTTAACTTCTCGCTTAAGTTTCGAGACATTTATTACGAATAAAAATATTCAGTCGTAATCTTAACAGCAACAGACTTTGTTAGAAAATTAAATCTACACCGAGTTACATTAAGCTATGTGATCTCTCAGTATTAAGCTGAAGTTATACTTCTAGAGAACTACTTAAGGCTGACGAAAGCTCTACCGAATTGATTCGTATCTGTGTACAGAGAAAGATAAATATTAGCAGAAATGTGACTGGAATGCTGATAAGCTACAGTAAATATGCAAGATAGATCAGTTGCTAAGAACTTCAAATAAAGAGCTAAAGATTTATGGAAAATTGTTATTTGCATAATTTTTTGCATTTCTTGTTACAAAACGTAGCTTATTAACTTTATTTCAAGCTTTATTAATATACGGTCTGTACATATGTATCTTTGGATGCAAAAAGTGAATTTATGCTTCATTATCTATTGAGTAAAATGAGTTTTAGTGTGTTTCCAAGAAAAATAAATATTGCATGTAAGAAACGGTTTACTGTACATGATATATTTATTTGATAATTAAAGGAAATAGTTAATGGCAACTGTTTAAAGAGAATGAAATAAATATTTTGTACATACTTGTCAAAAATTACATACATAAATAAATACAAGTGAAATATTTTAACAAAAGATATTAATAATTCAACTTTGCATTAATTAATTACTTTAACTATAATAACTTAATTAAAATAGTATTGAAGAGCTTCTAAATTTCTGTGAATTTAGTTCGAACTTTTATCAATAGATGAAGCTAGGTGTACTATATTCTAGACTTAATATCCTTTGTTGGCGTTGTTTTAATGACATTTTTGGCAGAAGGTAATGTTATTTTATCTTCGTTTTTTATTGGATTTCTTAAAGAAGACATTTGAAGTTTTTCTTATTTAAGAAAGGTTTTTCCCTACTTTATGTAAATTATTGGATACATTCAGGCCACAGAGGGAATATTATTTGACTATTAAGTCATTCCCTTGACATAAAATTTTTCCAGTTTAGAACTCCGATGGCGAGTGGCGCTTTGGAAAAGATAGCCATTCGAGTTCTCTTTCATATTTTACGATTTTATTTGTTTTATATTAATATGTTAGAATTTTCATTGAAGCAGGATTTTATTGTTTGATTGTATCTTAATTGGTTAGTAAATTATATACAATATTGTTAATGCAATAACTGGATGCTGCTACGTTGCGCGCAAAAAGTATATTGTCACTGATAATGTTTATTGCTTCTGTAATTTTGTATAATTAAAATACATGAACAAATCTATAGAAAGAAGTAAAAATACTTGATTAACGCAAAAAAGGAAATTTTTTTCTGTAATATTTCATATTGCTACAAAGTAAATAACAATCAAATAAATCAATAATTATCATACATATCTAGTTATTGAGATTATATATAGCTACGATAAACTAAAACGCCGATGCAAGGCGTGTATCAATGCGTTTGGCTAAAATTTTAAACAACTACTGTAGTATCGTTTAAAATTAAAATATTAAAGAAATATTCTTCTCCGTCGTTGTTGTGATCTTAAGTGCCGTCTTTTGTTTCAGATGTTTTTTGCGCACCTATGAGACTATGTGATTTCGGATTCTAATCGTATGCCTACATTGTCCTCTCATTTTGCCCATGTTAATTTTAAACACCCTTTTTGATTAGCTACCCAAATCATATACTGCTACTATTAATGAAAAGAATCTAAATTTGAGAATTTAATACAGATATAACATAACAACGTAGGCTTTAACATCCACTTTGTATGCATTAACAATAAATTCCTATGCTATGGGAAATTGCGAGTTTAATAAGATATTGTTGACAAAGTCTTTCTATTAATGCAAGCATTATGTAGCTAATTAGAAAACGTGTAAATGATAAAATTAAGTTATTACCCAATAGACAGCAAAAAATTAAAATAAACGAATTATCATGTAGACAAAATACTGCATGGGTATGAAGGGGCTAGAGGATATCTCGAAATGCCCTACTTCATCACTGACTCAGATCAGAAAGTTGCAAATGATATTCCAGGCAAGAGATTTATAAACAAACATTTATTTCACATTTTAACAAGGTATATTGTGCAAAAAATGAAATTGTCGGTTAGAACATTAAAAACATTGAAACAAAATGAATCTGCAGAAAGATACATCTCGCATCAAAAGTTGCCATGTATACAAGAATACTTGGCGAGAAGAGGAACGCGTTCAGTGAGGAGCAAAAGGACTATAGGTACATCTGGATCTGGGTAGCTGATGATCAACAAGCCGCATCCAATTACAGATGAGGGAAATCAGTCGAAAGGCTCATATTCTGCTTAGGCAGAATGGCTAACATCATCCGTTGTACTACCACAGAGGCTCATACTTCACTAAGGTGGGGTGGCTCATGCTGCTCGCTCTCTCCGTCTGACGGAAATGGAAAAGGCACTCCTATAAATACTTTGGCAAATAGTGCGCGCGGAGAGCTGCACCTTTTTAGCATCTTGCATGGAAGAATACAATTCTACCTGCCGCCTCATGGCAAAGTGAGAGATGGAAATGCAAAGGTTCGAGAGGCCGCCACAGGTACTTGGGTAAGAAGGATGATATTATTTTTATTGTAAACAAAAAGAGAATAAGTGTCCTCGCCTTCAAAAGTCTAATTTATTTGCAAAATATGGCGTATTTTGTGATTAGCTACATATTATAGTGAAAAGAAACCAGCTTGCATTTTTCTCATCTTTAAGATCAGATGGATCCAAAATTAGACACACATCTTCAATTCTGGTGTAAAGATCACACATTATGATTCACCATTTTAGTGTTTTTGAGTTCACATATAGAAGAACAGAGATATCGACAGACATTCAACAAACCAATGATTTTGGATGGATTAAGTTTGAAACAAATCCAGAATCACAGTAATAAATTTTACCTATTTTCATCTATTTATCCTTTTTCACTTTCTATCTTAGTTTAGTTATATTAAGGTCACGTTTTGAAAAAAGGAAGAAAGCAATTTTGTGACAATCCTCTTAGGTTTAACTCTTTAAACCCGAGGTGACTTTTCTCTTCTAACTACTATAAAACCGCGATCTTTTGGGAGGGAGCGACATGAATTGGACTCTCCCAACCTGGGTAGTTATTCATCACCCCACCCACTGCTATAACTTTCGCTTAAGGTACCCAGAAATGGGCCGTGGTTTCCAAGTATAATTGGACCCCCTACCGCGCTTATCTCTTAAGCGATCTCAGAACCTCACCACCCCTCAATAGAAGTCAACCGCCTCAGACCGTCCTTCTTCGCTGTTAAAGGGAAATTTTTAGACCGCCCGGCACCGCCTCGCTCGGTGTCAGAGGGTTAAACCATGATCAGATGCCGAGGATGACATCTGAGCTGGTACCTCTTTTCCAAGCTTACACTCGACATCAGTGGAAGGTCGTTTGGCAAATAATTATGATTTAACGTGCAACAGGATCCATAAACGGCGAATATTCAGTGGAATCGTTTTTATTCCTTGTACTTTCCAATCACGACGCCGAGACTTTACCACAAGACTAACGCGGTCCCAAAATTAAGAGAAAAATATTTATTTTTCATATTCTTATAAAATTATTTATTTATTCTTAAAAAATTATTTATTTTTCTATATTTTCAAGTATTGGAATCACAGTTGAATGACGCGTTGCTTTCTCTAGTTATCCTGTTCAGATGAATAGCGGCAGACAGCCTGCCAGTGACTATGACCAAAACTTAAAAGAGAGATTAGAATTTGTTCTACAGTTTTTGAGTATAGTTCGCGTAACAAATTTCTTCAGTCAAAATTCTTTCTTGTTTTTTCAAGCCTTTTTCACAGTTAATTAAATAAACATTTCTCTTGCAAGGCCATCTTGAATTCGAACATAGCGTTCTTATATTCGTGTGCAGAGCAAGTTTTTCTCTTCTGCTATTTTATTAATAGCAAATTTTTGTACCCTTGAAAATGGTCTATTGAATAGCTTATTTTTGGGTTACGAGAATTAAGTTACGAGGACATTTTTCACACCCCTCGAAAAATCAAAATTTTCAATACTTGCCAGAGTATTTCAGGCCACATTTTCCTTTAAGTTTACCGAATTTAGTTTTGTCGTATTCCATTCCTTTTTTTTTAAGCCTCTGCTTTTACCGCGCAAGGAATACAATGTGTCTTGTTTATTCATTTTTAGTTGAAAATGTAATTTCTCGGTGCTGGTTTTGTTTCTTACTTTGATTTGATTCTGTTCACAGATATATATAAGTCTGAAAATGTCTATTTTAGAATTCAGGGATATACGTTTATGCAAGATAAGGAATAAAATATGTAAACTGGATTAAGATAGCGATTTATATACCAGAAAAATATAAATATCTTAAGACTTCAAAAAAATGAGAATCCTCGTTTTAACTTCTTTTCAGAGAATATTTTAAATGCAATTCAAGTCCCAAATTTTTTCCCTCCTATTTCTTTCGATTGTTATTTTTCCCCCTAAAGCCTTTTTTTTCTTTGCTTCTGTCTTATTTTTCTTCATATTTATAACTGCTGTTTGAATCGCTTAACTATTTCTTCGAACAGCTTTTTTTTTTTTTTTTGATAATTATATCCTTTTAGCAACCTTCTAGAACAAAGTAAGTATCCGTACACGAATATGCGACTATCTTTTTCATTCTTCTTCATTTACCCTACTTTAGTTTTTTTCCGGATTTGCCCTTTTTCAGTGCTTATCTTCAAACGACTTTCGGTGATTTCATTTGCTTCACAGTCCGCTTCCTTACACTTATTTATAGTTTTTTATTACCAATTCTTGTGGAAAACACCTTTCTTTCACTAACGCTCTGAGTGCTCTTCTTAGGTAATTTCGTTCTATGTGTATCTTATGAAGATAGTTTCAGGCATGAAAAGGTAAAAAATATAATAATTGCTTAAATTTAATATAGAAAAACGGCCTTAAAGCTCTGTTTTTATTTGCTTTCGCCATTTTACTACTTTTCCATACATCTTGCGATGAAATTAATTGTACACAATTTTAAATTTTTACTCTTATTCCAATTAATTGCAAGGAAATTAAAACATTTTGTTCCATAGTACTCTAAGATTCTTTATTCAGTCAGAGAACTTTAAATGTCAAATTTTCTGAGCAAGTTATGCGTATCATAAAAGTCAATTTTGATAATATTTGTATAAGTTATTCGTTATTACTTAAATTTTATAATAAACGAATATAATAAAATAAACGTTTTAATGATGATTTTTTAACTATCCATTTTAGATTATAAAATATTCTTAAAGATATAAAAAAAGTGTTTAACTCTAACTTAGATTATACAAATAGCAATTGACGTAGCAACAATATACAGAAACCACCAACTTCCAATTGGATTCGTTCATATCAATACCGAGGAACATGAATCTGAGAAATAAAAATGTGAATTCGGTCCACTGTCAATGCTCTCAACCTTCATTATTCAAAATGTTTTACACCGATATGCGCATTAACAACAAACATCTCTCTGCTCTCGGTCTGGCTTCTACAGGTTTAACTAGTTTTTCTCCAATCGAATCAGAAATGTGAGCCAGATTCTCGTAAATGGAAATAAGAAATAAGGCTCATGATGATTACAAATTACATGGTGATCAATAAAAGGTTCTTCATTCCATGTTAGATTTCTACTGAGATTTAAAAAACACTTGAAAACTTTAAAATTCATTAATTTTCCAAAAGCAACTTTTGAAAATTAAAATAATAATAATGATAAATAAAATGGGCTGTTGAAAAGGCAATGTAAATGAAACAAGGCTATCACATTCCGATTGGAAAAATATCAAGAGGTTCAAGTTTCCCTCACAGCTTTGATTATACACATTAGGGAAAATACACTGAAGGGATAGACAAAAATATAAGAAATTCTTCCTTCAGAATCTTGTTTCCTCTCTCCAGTTGTCAGTCTCCCTTCGGATACTTTCTGAGAAAAAGAATCGGATTTTTTTCAGACGGTTTTTCCAAGGATTTGTGAAAGATTTTTTCTTCCCACCTTTTTATTAGCGCATCACCACTTTACCATAAAAAGATTCTACTTTTATGGCAATAGCTTGGTGTTCATGAGATAGCTTAAAAACTAGCTTGCTAGTTTGTGAGTAACAAGCACCTTTTCGATCCTTTTTATCGCGCAGTATATTAGAATCATCACACGAAATTTTCCAAAAATGGCATCTCATATCACTTTGAAAATAAAGTTCAATGTAAAACTAAAGATGTCCTGAAAAATAACGAAGTTCAGGTTATATATATAACCACGAAGATGCTATAATATACGAAGCGCAATTTTCTAACCTCAAATATCCTGTGGACTGTTCGTATGAAAAATGAAATCCACACAAATTTGCTGAAAAATGTGGGAGCGCTTGTACGAAACCTTTAGTAGGTCCACCAAGAAAAAGCTCAAAATTTTCTTATCTTTATATTTCACATTAGCAGGACAAACATCCTGCTTTTTCTAATTAGGGACGAAAAAGTAAGCGAACTCCCAGTGATCTAGGAACACTGATATTTATGAAGTTTTTTATTTTTATACAAGTGGTAATTATTACATATTGAAATGTTAAGTCATATAAAATGAGATTGAACGGCAATTATATGACCAAAAATGTCCGGACACTTTCGGATTTGCACATTTTTTTCGAATTTCTCCAAAAGACTGAAAGAACTGTAATTCAATTTCGACCAAGTGATAAATAGGTTTAAACTCTATTATTTTGAACTGGCCAGGTCCAGATCAATATTGTTTTAAATGCCATCTGCTGTCCCCAGATGGCGTTTGCACATTCATGATCCTATGTGATTTTGGATGGCTACCGTATGCCGAATCTATCCTTAAAGTTTAGCCACATTTCTTTAATCACCCTGCAGATATGCATGGTGTTTTTTTTTTATCTAAACCAACTATATGCAGGACACGGAAGTTTTCATGTTTATCAAAATAGATTCTTTTAAAGAGTACAATTGTAGATGCGGTATGCATAAAACAGGAGTAAGCCACTTTATTTTCGGTTGTAATCTTCATAAAGATTTTAAGAAAAATTATTTTACAACCAACTTTGGAATATTGGGCTTAATGTAGTTAAATGCTAAATGCTATTGGCTAGGCAAGAAATGGACTTATTGAAATTGTTAAAAATTTGTTTGAGTTTACACTTGAGTGTTAATTTATTTGTAACCGCCCTGTCTTTTATTGATTAAATGTTAAATACTGTATTAAAAATTGAATTGGAAAACTGAATTTATTTATTGGAAATGACCCCATTGATTGATGTATTACTATAATGTTGTATTGGAAATGATGTGTGAGGAAACTAGTTTAATTTTTATATGGTAAATGTCATGGAAAATGTTAATGGTAAATGATAATTGGAAAATTAAATCGTAAATTGAAATCTATTTCATTCAAGTTATTGTTTGTTCTATTGTTTAATTGCGATATGATGAAATTATTTTATACGATGTATATATTCTATGAAGTATTATTTTATATTAGGAATTTCAAAAATTATGAATGTAATGTAACACATAGATATAGAAGGAAAAGTAAGCGATGTTGTCGGAATGCGTTCTCTACGAAATGTAGTCTACGCGATTTGCTGTCAGTAGACAAAAAAATTTTTTAATGCAAGAAAGGTGCTTAGGGAGCCCAGATGGTACTGTAGAGGCTCCTTGCCACGTGTGTCCTCGTGGTGTCGGTTATCAACTTTCAACCGTGTGCTTTTTGCAGAACGGTGAAATCTTTATGTTCATGTATATATGCAGCATGAAAGCAGAAATTAATTGGTGACCATCGAAACGAAATTTGTGTCTGCAATTGTTCTCCTTTATATCGGTTCAAAAAGCATAAAGACTATGCATTTACACGAATTTCATAATTCCTCTTTTAGAATCATCTCTTTCTATTTGAACATATTTGGATCAAGGAGAGTTTCTATACAGCAACTTTTCTATTGCTGTTTCATAGAATGCTTTCTGTAAGTTTATTTTACAAGTTCTCTTTTCATATATACAATTTAAGATTTCAATATCTAGTAGATTCTTCAAAGAGAATCGAATTTATGCTTTACGAATGTGTTTATTATCATATTCAGAGGAAATAGGAATTAGTCTGAATGAAATAATTAAAATTAGTACTAAAAGAATATCTTGAGTCTATTCATTTCACAATTACTTTGGTTTATTTCATATTCTTTACACTAGAATTTCAAATTCATAAAAAGCAAGGTTTATGTCTTTATTAGCATTTTCTGATAGAAATACAAGATAAAAAATATCTACCATCAGAATCATATGATTCTAGTCATTTTATAAGTGCTTTACTTGTTTTCTTATACTGAACATTTCATATGTAATGCATTAAATCGTCACATCAGTACAAACAACGACGATTCTTTTCTTTCTTCCAAACATCCACTTAGATGATAGTTTCCGAAATTTCAATTTTTTATGCTATTTCGCCGGTTTTATTCTTTTAAGCATGTCGAGAATTCCAATGTACAATAGGTTCTTTACAACAGAATCAAAAGTAATGATTTAGATATTTTTTAAATTTCCGAAAGGTACCAGAATTTTGCAGAAAATTTTTTTTAAAAATACTTTACAATGAAAACACATTTAATCGATGTGAATCACACCAAGAAAAGCATTTCTGGAAAAAATTAAACGCAAGTCAAGAATAGAATTTTTGTTTAGTGAAGAAAATATAAAAATGGAGGGTGCTGACTTGTGTGGGAAAAGTTGTGTTATATCTTAAAAGCATTCAGCTCCTGTTTGCGTTTTTATTCGACGAATTGAGAGGGCTGTATTAATTATTTAAAATGTATATATTGTTTACATATTTACAGGCTTACTTACCTACATTCAATATATGCTGCCTGATAGCAGAAGTTGGTTTTGCTCGTACAAGACCTAGATGCAAACAATAGTAATAACATTTAACATGTTCTGCGAAATAGTACATGTACTAATGCGATGCGAAACACTAATAATAATCTTGAACATGCTGAAACTGCGTTGTTAAACTTAATCAAATGCGTTTACTCATTTCAGAGTAGATATGTGTACAATATATAATAAAAATATATGTTCGAAATTACATGGGGGAGCTAGAGTACTTATCCACATGCACATATGAAATACAGACAAATTCCGATAACTCTAACAGAGATGCAAGTTGGCGGCGTCAAAGGGTTGTTAAGTTAGAATTTTTATCAGGAAGCTAAATTGCTTAAAAACCGCGCAGATGTCTTACAGCTGGTAGCATTTACCAATTATCTGCTCCTGTTCCTGCAGTTTATTGAATCTATGTCTTTTCCTTTTTTTCATACGCTTGAAAGTCTTGACCTTTCCGCCACAGAAGAAAAAAAATAATTAGTTTCTCCTTGTTAAATAGGCAGATCAAGAGTTAGAGTAATTTTTTAATTCAATCTAAAATAATTAAATTTATTTAAATAAATCTTAAGTCATTTCTTTTACTTTGACAGAAACATGATAGATTCCCCAGCTATTTACGTTTTACAATTGCCCTTTTATTAATTAAAATAACATATTATACAAATATAGCACGTTAATTTTTTTCACTTGTATATTATTAGAATTGAAAAATTTTGTTACATTTTTATCGTTATAATTGAGTTTAGTTTTCTAACTCATGACGGATATTTCGTTTTGTCTGAAAATTATACTTTTCTGACGCTGTGAATAGGCACAAGACATTTTTATGTGGAAACATTTATTGAAACAGACACAGCACTAGTTGAGATACCTCTGAACATAAGAACCATGAAAAGTGAAGAACGTGTCATACGATGAGACCAATTTCTGTTTAGTTTTCTAACTCATGACGGATATTTCGTTTCGTCCAAAAAT